>VWYH01004721.1:336626-390342 GCA_013399365.1 Pampusana beccarii | reverse complement strand
GCCGCCGCGCCCGCCCGTCCGTGCGCGCGGCTCTGCGCCTGTCCTCTGGCGCCCTCTGGAGGCGGCGACGCGGCAGCGCAGCCCCGGCACCGCCACCGGGCCCCTCCGAGCGGCGCTGGCGGGGGCCGAGGTTTGGGTGCCTCCAACACGTAGCTACCACTCGTAGTAACTCCAGGCTCTTGCCCAGCGACAGACGCTCAACTGCAATGTAGGAGTGCCAGGATTTAGCGGTGGTTGGGCAAGCGATGTTTTTCACGGACTGGAAAAAGAAGGAACTTACAGGATGTTCTAAAAGTTTTAGAAGTGTTTCCCCAAGCATACGCAGAATAGGTGATGCTAAATGCTTTTAGTAATTCAACTATTTTAAAAATTTCCCCTGCTTTACATCTCTCTCTGTCGATAGAATTTATTTCTTCCTTATTGTAAAGGCTCTATCTCTGTGCTTTCTCAGAAAAAAATCTGAAAAAAAGTGTGAATCTTACATGAAGTACAACTCAATTTATGAAGAACAGATGACATCTCTATGGCTGTAGTGTGTTAGTCATAACCTAAGTTTAGGTTTTGTATTGCAAAGCTTTTTTTTGCCCTGTTTGTACTAATGATAGGCAATATACTGTGATTATGGTATTGCTGCAGTTCTGAACGACTGATACTGATGACACTGAGATTAAAGGTGTTAATAGCACTATCATATCTGCAGTGTTCTGTGGATTGCTCTGACCTTCTTTATCCAACCTTCTCATGCTCTTACATCGTCTATACCCTATTCCTTGTCTTAGAGTGATGTGGTGGTATTTAGAGAGTATCTCTAATAATGGGAAAATAATGAGAATAAAGATTAAGATCCATCTTCGGTGAAACTTTTCTTTAGGAAGTGCTGGGTCAGATGTGAGGAAAAGGGGCACCATGGAATCCCACAGGGAAAAGAATGAGGCAGAGAGGTGTGAAGAGGCAGATCTAACATGAAGACGTTTCTAGGGAGAGTTCCTCACATCGTGCGTTGTGGAGGAGTTACTAAGGCGAGAGGTGGCCGCATTAGTCCCCTTGAAATCCCTTTGGTCCAAAGGCGTGACATTACTGGGGAGTGTATAGAGGCAATCACACAGCAGTGTTTCATCACTGCTGTTATCCAGCACTAGCTGGGATGACTTCCGGCAGAGGAAGTCCTTGGCCCATAGCTGGAGCCAGTAGTCACTAAGATAGTGTCAGTGAAGCTTCTTGCTGTGACCTCTTCACCTGTACATCTGCAGAATTGCTTTATCTATGTTGTTGATAGCCTGCATTCACAACTGTTGCTCCTCTCCAATTAGTGTAGAGAAATATATTAACCCAGAGCTACAGACCTGTTTATCGTAGATGGAAGACTGAATTCAGATGATTCTGCTTTTGTGAGCACTAGAGACACTGCCTCCCACTACACTGCAAGCTCCTACTTTCTTAGAACATATATCAAGTAGATGTACAAGCCAAAAGCCTATTTTGGTTGTGAAGCTTTGCCTTAAAGGAGGACTAGACTGCTCGACAGCCACCATTTGTTAAGCCAGTTGTGTTTATTGAATTCATTTGACCTGTACTGGTTCGGTCTGGCACAGTCATTGTGCAATGCTTGAACAGGTAGGAGAAAAGGCTTTGGAGGTGGGAGGGAAAAACTAAAGAGAGTGAGGCAGCAAACTGACCTTCCTGTACGCTTGTTTCTTCTGCTTTCCTGCACTCCACTGACAGCCAGTCCCACCTGGTGCATGCTGATTGCTGAAACCTGCTGCCTGCTGGGTGAATACGCTACTTTCCGAAGGCTGATTGTAGCTGAGAAACAGGTGACCCTTACCCTCACACATCCACACATAATAGGAGTAGTATTTCTTGGGCAGGAACAAAACAGGGCTTTTTTTTTTTTCCGCTATTTTTCATTCCACAAGAGGAAGACATTGCTGTTACTGACTAACCTCTGTTGTGGACTCTGGGATAGTGTGATATAGCATGTAGCGTTTTGTGGCCTGTCACATCTGTTATTATGCTGCTTGTTTTGTTATTTTTTTTTTCTTTGATGTGGTTGCCTGACGTGGAAATGCCTGCAAACAGGATGAATGCAAACAGTTCTTTACTCACAGTAGCATCCCAAGTGGTGCATTCGTCGGCTTTGCATTTACATTCCTGTAATATGATTTATTTTGTTGGCAGTCGGAATTGTGCCTGCTGTGAAGCTCATGCACTCTTTCTTCAGTGTTCATGTTCCCTTTCTGTTATATGCCCTCAACAGGTGGGAGAGAGAATAAGGAGACATATGATGCAAATGTCTCACAGAGGGCATGAACTCAACATGTTTCACAGGCTGTCCAGGTGAAATATGAGCTGTCATTAGGTGTTAGCAATCATGTTGTAGGGCAAGACATTCAATAACTTATAAAAGACACACGTCTATGAACTGCAAACAGACTAGGACTAGTGAATGAGAGCCCATTTTCAGCAACAGATGTGATTTAAGACTTTCTCCCTCACCTTTGAGGTGCTCGTTCCTCATCTCCTGCAAGAGATCACTGGTCCTTGGTTGTGCTCCTTCAACAGTGTGACTGCACTATCCACCATGTATATGCATGCATCTTTCCCAAAAAATAATAAGAGGCTGTATTTTTTTAAAACATAAAATTTCCCAGATCACGCAAGTAGTGTAATTGGCATAATTAAGGTGTCTATGTGATATAACCTCTTGGAGAAGAACGAAAAATAGTTGTCAGTGGGTGGGAAACTGGGAAAGACACATCTTAAATCAGATGTGCTGCAACCAGAAGAGTAATATGGAAACATATTCTTACACTGCAGTAATGCCTGAAACGTATCATGTACTAAAAAAGTGTAACCCTGTAAGAGACATGCAGAACATACAGTCTAAGGAGAACAAACAAACAAACATGGTGGGGAAGAAAGATACTTTTTGCAACTAATTAATCCATCAATGAAATTTTATACCTTATGAGATGCAACATTATTTTACCATTATCTTAAATTTATTAAAAGGATATATGACACATCATCTCATCTACTCTATTTTCTTCAGCACCATTCACAGTCATTCTTAACAAATATTCCAAAACCAGAAAAGATTCACAGTTTTCGTTTCAAACTAAAAGTGTCTAAGATTAAGGGAATGTTGTAATATTATCAACAGAGAGTTGGGAAAATAAAGAAATTACATAGTTGTTCCATGTTCCTCAGTTCCTAATAGGTTTTGATTACACGGCTGAGTGGAGAAGAAAACTATCAAAAAGCTGTACAAGTTTAAAATCTGGGGGTTTTGTGGCAAGTCAACTTTGGGGTTTATAAAATGGTGAACTTTTCAACAAGAAAGCATATATTTGCATGAAGCGAGTAATTTATAAATTAAGAAGTTCATTAAAAGGAACTAGCAATTTTTCAAAACACAAAGGGAACAAACCACTTCTCTCTGGTCTTGGCATTAGCCATGGTGTTTTCACAAATCGTAAGTCAAGAGTTATTTTTGCCTTGCCGCACGAGAAGAAGCCATCTAATTCAGGCCACAGGAGGCCCCCACAGAGCAGGCAAAAAAGCAAACTTCCACAGCCTCCCTGGATTTCATACTAATAGACGAGCAGAATGTCTGCTCTCTCATCTCAGTTGATAAGATTAACAGAGTATTAGCAATTCCATCAAGGAGTCTATACTTTGGATGCTGATAAACAACAAAGCTCAGTAAAACAGAGATAGACACTTAAAATTAGTTATTTGAACACTAAGTACAGTACCTTTCACATTTTGAAATAATTTGTATAGTAATAAAAGTCACTGTGACAGTATAGTACCATCATTGCAAATTTCATCTATTCCTCTCTTGTTTATAAGCTGCACTGTAATAATACTTTGCCCATCAGAATTCATTGAAATGCATTTCATTATCCCAATCAGCCCCATGAGTCATTGCTTTATTGTATTACATTTCTTTCCTACTGTATTTGAACTTTCTTCTAATACTAAAGCTGATTCCAAGCCCATTACAACCAGTTGCAAATTAGCTTTTATTCTGCTCTGACTGCCGAAGTGTATTTTAATAAATTCATGCCAATAATTTTATAACCTAATATTCATGCACTTTATCTTTTAATTACTCTACCCTAAATTATTCTAGTTATATTTCTGATTTATTTCATGTTTTTTCTTGGTCCCAGGGTGAGCCAGCTTCTTGCTCATTCTCATGAGCATGGGCAGCTGTAGTCTTATATTCACCCTGCTTTTGAGATTAGAAATCAGCATGGTACACCTATGTTTTACAAGGAGAAAGAAATACACTGTATTTTATGGGCATGTTTTCTTGGGAACACACTTTTGGAATAACTCAGAAAAGTTCTGCAAGTGTGATATCTATATATACACACCAGTAGAAAACATGCTCGTGCACAATTTGTTGAGAGACAGGCCTAGCTACCTGATTAGCACCAGCTAACGTGCTACATGCTTTTGGAGAAGTTAACTGCACAGTCTTCCTTCCTCATCATTGAGCTCTTCCAGTGAATACCAGCATGCAGATTATGTTTGCAGCACCTCTACACATTTCACAGATTTGAAGTTCACTCATAATAGAACTATGCCTTTAAAGCAGCGAGTAGCAGGGCGAGAGAATATAAAGAACTGCTCCAGCAGTGCAATTAGAATAACTTAAATTCTGCACTTCCCAGCAACTGTTTTCTTCCAGAAAAAATCATTCGTGTTATGATAGTCTTCGTTGATTAAAGCCCTGTCTTGGATCAGAAAGCTAAGGAATGTAACGCTGGGTTCTTCTGCAAATATGCTTGATGCTAGCTTATGAAGACACAGATACATCTTTATCTAGCCAGAGAAAAGATCCGTTAGGAGAGGAACGAGGGGAGAGGAGTCAGCAAGTCCCATCTTTCAGCTGACTGACACTTTCCACTGCAAAAGATTTAGGGGAATATTTTCTTTGAGAAGTTCCCACACTTCTGAGGCTGTCAGAAATGCTGAGACTTACTTGACAGGTGTATGCTTAGACTGGGCAATAAGCATTCTTTATCTCACAAAATTCTCTGTATGTTTGCTGAGATAGAATTTGCCAACAATCACTTTTTCCTGTCTTTGCCTACGTTTTCCAGGTCAACTTTTGTCGCATGTTAAAGGTAATGGAACAGACCTTGCTACTGAAGTTTCAGCAGCAACATATACACTGAATACACAGAGGCATTAAAAATGGGAACACCCAGGGCCTACATTTGATTTCTTGATCCATTATTCTCTTTTTATTTTTTTCCCTCTAACTCATTCAAATGGCTTGAGATTATTAAATGGCTGGGGAAAATGATACATCATTTATGGCGCTAATTCCACTGCCTCCACAAATATATTCCTCTGTGCCAACAGATTACACCTGAGACCCAAGTATGCCAGGGCACAGAGAACGTGCTGAATGTTGGCACACCAGTGTCTTGCCTGAAATTTCATTTGTGAGGGATCTTAGTTCACCCTGCTTTAAGCAGTAACATTTTTTTCCTACCTGGTATCAGAGCAGAAGCTTTAGCTGGAAGTAAATCTTTCCTCCCAGCATCGATGCTGATGGCACCGCTGCCATGTTCTGGCTCTGTGGAGAGGACTTGCCTGACTTGCCTGTGCTTACTAGTTTCCCAGGTCAGTACAGTATAAAATGCTGCTATGATTTAAGTGTTGAGAGGAAGTCGATTCGGAAGTGTCTCTAAAGATTATTTCTGTAGGAATTACTCAGTAGTTAATACGGTTAAACTAGTTCTGCACTCTTAGTCTTACTCTAAATTAGAAGAAATTGAGACTAAGATATGAAGAGCAAATCAGGAAGAACAGCTGTAAGCAACTCCAGAAGAGAGGAAAGACTCTGAAGAAAGAAGGAAGATGTAGGAGGTGAATTCTAGAACAATGAGAAAAACGAAGAAAATGGATCTCTAGGGCAGACTAGCTGGGGAGAGACAACAAACTGGAAGAAAAAAGCATAAAGCCGATTTTTTTTAGCATGAAATAATTGTTAGTGTAATTTCCTATCTTTACACTTCCCTGCTTTCTTTTACATTTGCATTTCAGACAATAGGAAAATTAACATTTTTTCTAAGAACGGCTTTTACTACTTCCTTCAAGATCATTCAGATTTTGAGCTCCACCTCTACTTTTTTATTTTTATCTTTTATCTTTGTGTCCTTATCCTTCCCCAGATTATCTTTATGGAATCAAGACTAACACCTAGAATCAGAATAACAAGTTCTTCTGTCCCTCAGACAGTATTGCTCTCTTTGCAGTTAAAGATTCAAATGTGTTTGTTTATTTATTATGGAAATTATCTTCCTATTAACTCCAAATTGTCAAATATTATCCTTCTCTATTGACTTATCATGTATCTGCACTTGCAATGTGTTGCTCTTCACATAGAAAGACTCCCTTTTTCCTTAGTATTTTTTTTCCCTTTTATTTTTCTTACTGTAAACCCTCCTCACTCAGGTTCAGCGTATTTTTAAGGTTGATCTTTTCCGCTAGATGGCACATGGGGCCATATGAGTGGCAGGAGAAAGACAAGTTGCTGGACCATGATGTAAAATGTATCTAATGATTAAAAAAGAAATATTATATTTAAGAGCACTACATTCCTTAACTACTGCTAGCTGGAGTAGCTCCGCTGCCTTCAATGGTATATGCTGATCTATAATAGCCAAAACTTAATGTGTACTGCATAGAAAATTATTGTCCAAGATATGTTGTTTCCCATCTTGGAAGTGGAGAATTTTTGTGTTTAATATGAAAAGTGTCCCATATATTATATCCTAATACTTCTTTCTTTATAGGTCCTTAGAGACCACTGGTAAGAAGATTTGAGCATCAGATAGAATTGTACCTGGTTATCATATCAAAATGCTAGTAAAGGAGTGTACATGCACAGTGCAATGGATAAAATTATGCACATGACTTCAGTGAAAGGAATAAAAATGAAACACATCATTGATTCTTTGGAGATCTGATATCCCTTTAAAACCAATCTGAATTATGGTCCTTGCTTTTAGTTCTTCCAGCCTCTTTAGTGATAATTACTGAAGCCTACACTTTATCAAAGAGTTTCTGAGCCAGAATTTGTGTATCATCCTTTGCTGCCAGAGGACTGGTTGCCCAACAGCCTTTGCCCATCTGCCGTTGGAAGAGGCAGTTCTTCAAGACTATCTGTCAGATCAATTTACAAAAGCTTGCCTGACCTGGAGGGTGAGAACCTCACAGGTAAAACTTCTGGGTGAATCTCAAGCCTGTTATTTGTGTGGGAGCCACAGAAATCACCCCTGTAAAGACCCTCTTGTTGCTCTAATGGCTCAGATTATGTTTGGCTTATACCAAATATAGCAACTTCTGTCTTTCATTTCCCATCTCAGGCCACGATGGAATTGCTGATAGCTGGGAAGCTGTCCAGCTCACCAAACGAAGTCCATGACTACATTCCACAGGGTCCATGACACCTACCCAGGTCCTTCCAACTGACATTTTCCCCATATGGAAAGACTTTAAAGAGATTTACACTTAAAAGCCTTTATGTAAGTGGTGCAATCACATAGCATTTGTTGCCGTATACTGATTTCTAGCTCCTTTTTGTCCTGAACTCCAAGCAATCTCTAAAAACAGGCTTTCAATTTTCTTTTTTTTTTAATTGTCACACTGACCATTGTGCCATTTATGACTTTGCAGTTACTGAGACTCTAGAATAACCACTATCAAAAACTGGCACAAACCAAACCAACTTGGTGCTACCTTCCTTTCTTCTTTGGCTGTTTTCCCAGGCTAAGGAAAACCGTAAGTAAGCAAATATGACTTTTATCTAAGCCACAAATCTGAGCTACAGAGGAGGTGACACTTCCCATGGCAAGGACTTTCCATGAGAAATGTTCAGTTTTTTCTTTCCGAAAAGAGCTGACAGAATTGGTCAGTAAAATATTTGATTTCAAATACTACGCAGAAACCAAGATGCATGGCACAGAGCCTGCATGCTCATGCCAGCCATTCCCACGTAAAAAGCGAGAGCTGCTTTAGGTGGGTTGGATCTTTTAAGTGGTCTCTAGAATCCATCTGGAGAACAGACTGTTAACATTGCCCACCTGCGTGATGTGAAGGCAAAGTCACTAGTTCTACCCTAGGAACACCGCACGAAACACATGAACATGGCATGGTAATCTCCTGCAGACGGTACATATGGAAGTTCTCCAGTACTCTCCACCATGCAACCAACATCTGCTGTGCCTCATTTGACCCTCAATCTTATGTCCCTGAAGTTGGCCACATCAACCATTGCTTAGCTTCCCTTGCCTAAAGACTCCAGATGGGCATCCAGAACTGAATGGAATGGGCCTGAAGAACATCAACATCAGCAGCATTCTTCTTCATCGTGAAGAAAAGGTCAACCTGGAAGCTACTTGAACAAGAGAAAAAATATCTGCTGGGTAGCAGAGATAAACACCCTGTGATGTAGCTGTCTATGAACCACCATCCTTTTTTTTCTGCACAATTGTGTGATATTGGTTTACCTGTTCTGACAAGGAAAAAAAAAAAAAAAGCCAAAGCTTTGAAAGATAAGAAAATCACTGATAGAAATTAAATTGTTGACATTCTAGCAGTTAGTAACTCAAGGACTCAAGAGAAAAGTACCATCATGATTTAAACTGTGATCTGAGCTAGAAATCAGTAGACATCCTGGAGATTTCAGAATGATCAAGGAACAGTTTATTCCACCTTCTCTTGTCTGGTGGCGACCTGGCCAGGAGGCATTCTGACTTTCTGCGTGTCTGCATTGGGATGGTAAGCATGTTAATGCTTAGGTTAATAGCATGTGAATCACATCTATCTACATCTTCTCTGGGTATTACCCAGGAAAAAGTTGCTATCTACTCTTGTACTTATCATATGCACTTCAGTGTCAACTCAGCTAACCCTTCACTTCATGCTGTTACGTGGTGTTATGGATGCAAAACCCTCAGGTTTCTCTGCTTGGAAAGTGTCTGAAAAGGCAGTCTAGAGGAGTCAGTCTGAAAGGAGGGAACAGGAGCAACCAAATCCAAAACCAAAAGCAACCAAACAAACCAACCAAACCAAAATTCAACAAGGGCAAGTGCAGGGTTGGGAGGAGGAATAATCCCAGGCACCAGTATAGGTTATGGTTGACCTGCTGGAAAACAGCATTGTGGAGAAGGACCTGGGAATCCTGGTGAACAACAGGTTGACCATGAACCAGCAATGTGCCCTTGTGACCAAGAAGGGCATTGGTATCCTGGAGTGCATTAGAAACAGTGTAACCAGCAGGTCGAGGGAGGTTGTCCTCCCCCTCTACTCTGCCCTGGTGAGGCCACATCTGGAGTGCTGTGTCCAGTTCTTGGCTCCCCAGTTTAAGGAGGACAATGAATTACTGGAGAGAGTCCATCAGAAGGCTACAAAGATGATTACGGGTCTGGAGCAACTTTCTTATGAGGAAAGAGAGAGCTCGGTCTGTTCAGCCTGGAGAAGAGAAGGCTGAGAGGGGATCTCATCAATGTTTATAAATATCTCAAGGGTGAATGTCAAGAGGACGGGATCAGACTCCTTTCAGTGGTACCCAACAATAGGATGAGGGGGCACACACTGAAACATAGAATGTTCCATCTGAATATGAGGAGAAACTTCTTTATTTTGAGGATGCCAGAGCACTGGAACAGGCTACCCAGGGAGGTTGTGGAGTCTCCTTCTCTGGAGACATTCCAAACTCACCTGGACACATTCCTGTGCAATCTACTCTAGGTGAACCTGCTTTAGCAGCTGAGTTGGACTAGATGATCTCCAGAGGTCCCTTCCAATCCCAACCATTCTGTGATTCTGTTACCTAGAGTCTCTGTTTTCTAATACACATCATGGTGGGAACACTTCAAACCCATCTTCCATAGCTCTGGGCTGCACCAATGGCTTAATGAGAGCTGGAGTTGCCAATAGTTATTTCCCTAGAGACAAATGTACCTCTTCACCATAGCTAACATGGACACTCAAATGTTACTCTGCTAGTGTGGTTATACGTAGCAATCACCCATCCACAACTTTCTTGAATTTTCCCTGCAGGCCAAATATATTCAGGAGATAATAGCAAAAAGTAACCCTAAAGGACCTGTTGAGACATCCTTGAACTGCACAAACAATAGTGCACAACTGTGCTTTCTGTTCCCCCAGCAGGAGTAAAATAAGCTCCTAAAAATCAATTCCTGCCACTACTGCTAGACCCCACAAATGCAGTTTATAATCATCTGTGTAAAGGACTGCCAAAAAAGCTAATGAAACTGGCAGGAGCACCTGATCACAGTCCAGCAGCAAAGTATGTCAACAAAATATAAACACACTTAGTCCCTACACTAGATATGGTAGAACAGCTTGTTAAAAATGACCCTGGGAATTAGATAAAAGCATATATTGTTGGAACTGGAACAGTTCTTCCTGTTCCCTAGAGCTTAAAAGAAGTAAAAACTTGATAGGCACAAAACACTGATAACTTAAGAATATTAGCCTAGACCTAAACAACTGCAACTTTTGACATTTGTTTAATAGTCATATTAATTATCAGCGGAGTAGTTCATAAAAAACAACATAAAAGAGACATTTTAAGCGGTCATAGGCTGCTTACTCAGCATATCCAGAATCTTACTCTGTGACCACGAATGAAAAGTGAACCAGTGTTTTATTTTTATCCCTGACTGCTCAGTCACTGTTTCTGTGGAGTCCAACTAACTGCAGTGTCATAGGTCTGAAAAGAGCTGGTTAGTAATTTCAGGATTTTCTTCTTCCTGGAAAATGGCTTTTAAACAGAAATAGTTAGGCAGAGACATGTATATTTGGGTAAGCCTCTACTGAAATACAGGCAGGTTTTCCATCTAAAATCTGCCTAGTTTCCTAGCAGTTTGTTTGGGGGGAGACCAAGGGTTGCAAGGGCTGCATGGACAGCAGTGGTATTCCAGTGTATCCAAGGGGCCTCATTTACCATCTCTATAACTGGAGCCCAGACCTTCTGAAGTCCGTAATGTTCAACAAAAGCCCAAAAACACAGGAAGACACAGAAGCAGCTTAAATTCCCAGAAACTGTAAACATCCCTTTCATCATCATTTTCTTCTTCTGGTTGTTCCCAGTTTACATATCCTGACAGATCTGTAACCAGCGTGGTAGGCAGCTGCTGTATTTTGTTCAAAGTGAGGAAAATCAATGCCACTGAATTTTCTTTTTTTGGCTAGAGTTCCTATTGGTCATGTTTGCATGTAAGCCTTCGAAAATTTGAAATATCTTTCAAAGCATATGTGCAAAATTACATCACGAGGAACATGCAATTGTCGGATTTTTTTTTTTTTTGAAGCTGATGGAAAATGTGGTAAGAAAGGTCATGTATTGCATTTTAATGGGTTAAAAATTGATCTTTTTGGCTTCATAACCCTGTTAAAACTGTAACAGCATTGTTCTACAGCTTAAAGTTCCTTGGCTATACAACAGGTATATTATAAACATTGCAAGTGTGTTATAATCTGTTGCAAAGGTCTGTTACATAACCATGAAGTCCCAAATATACTTGGGCTAAAGAAGTTCTCATTTATTAAGCATTTTGCCGCTATTCAACTGCCTGTAATCTCCTCTCAGTCTGAAGCGTGGTGATGAGTTCTGAGAGGTTCCCCTGGAAATACTCTCCTCAGATGCTTAGGTTTTGACCTCCCCCTTCAGTTTTGCATGGAAGTTGCTGCCAGTCACAGATGGATGTGCAAATTCATGTTGCTTGTTTTCTCCAAGAGTCTCATATTAGTAAGTACATCAAACTAAAACCACAGGAAATGTAAACAGCAGTAGGGTAAATGTGAAGCTGTGTTCTCCTGTCTGGCTTCTCTTAAATATGGGGTCATTTTTACTTACTTACTTGCTTGCTAAGTTTCCTGCTTGTTTTTTCATATTGTTGACCCTGAGAGTTTGCAAGGACTTCACTTGACACGTTTCCTCAGTACTGACTTAATTTCCATTTCTCTCTCTCTCTCTTCCCCTCCATATGTCTTTTATTCAGTAAATAGGGCATGAATTGTGAAAATAAAACTACAACAGTGAATATAATTTTTATGCATTTTGGTAGAAATTTAACATCAAACTATACAACAAATGAGCATGAATTTTATTATTATTTATATCAGTGCAGCAGAGATTACCAATTAAGCTATCTCCCTGAGTTCCCTGCAGAGTTACTGGAAAGAGATTGAGAGCAGGAGCCTTGTTTAACTGCTCTCCATGCCCCCTGAATGAAACTGTTTCTCTCCACTGTGAAGGAGTTAAAGATTGACTTTGTGAATGCCTCTGTCCTACTCCATCTGTTGCAGCTTCAGAGTGCTGGAACTGGTTCAGCCCAGTGGGCACCCCTGAGCTCCTCCAAATATCAGTCACGTTCAAGCAGAAGGGTAAAGAACTGAGCAACCCTTCCACCTGTTAAAACATATGGACAGTATCACAGGGATTCCCAGCTGGCCAAATCTGACCCTTTCTAGGCTTTTTTTGCACAGGCAGACAAATCTGGTGGGCTCAGAAAAGGACAGTCATTCTTTTACCCTTTCTTATATCTTCCGTGGCTCCTGAAATTTCACAGCTTAGGATCTGGGGTGTTGTTTTTCAAGCTCTGGATCTGGATGGTGTTTTTCAAGCTTATTTCAAAGAAAATGAAACCTTCTGAGGGCAACTATTGCTACAGTAAGTTGGGTTTGTGACACTATAAACTGTTCACATTTTTTTAAAAAGTATATTTCTTCATGTTATAAAATACATTGCTACATCATAAAAGAGTGCTCAGTTGATCATATGGGTTTCAGAACATAACTTGAAAATATTACAGAAACATTTCATGTTCTTTTTTCAGTTTGTGTAGCAAGCAATTGCTTATGGTATTAGCAAACTTCTACCACAGTAGCAGAAGATGGCAGGCAAGCAGTGGAATGGTTTCATCTGAAGGATCAGTAGCAGCTGTATGACAACAACAGTAGGTTTGCCAATAACAATATGCTATATTGTGGACATTTTACTGCTTATCTGCAATAGTGCTGTCAATAAACCTACAGTACCCAGCAGCACCGAGTCTAGTGATGTGCAGATTATGCAGTTTTTCTTGCATGGTCAGTGCTTTAAGATAAAAGTCCCACCTAAGCAAGAGAAGATATGCTGCTGACAGAACTGTAGATCTGTTAACTCTGAGATGTGGCAATTTGTATTCCCATCTTCAGCAAGCACACCGTAACTGTCTCTACTCCCAAATAATTTATTTAAACATCTACAAACTCCAAAGGGACAATAAAACTTGCAAATAACTCCACAATCCTCCCTGTTTCTGTTAATAACATCCTATTTGTGTTTATTTATATATATATAATGTATGTATATGCAGTCAGCTAGACTTTACAATGAATTCTACTCAAGACTGAGTAGACCCCACAAAGGGGAAGGAGCTGGTGAGTTACTCTTTTGAGTCATATCTTCTCTGAGATGATGTAATCCTGCAGAACAGTCAGGTCAACCCTCAAATCTGAGGCAAAATTCTTGACAGACCTCCATTTTAGATTTTGAACAGGGCAGTTTCCTTAGGCGCCTCAGGATCCCCCTGGGTTTACACTCTGGCTACAGGGAAAAATCATCCTGTGTATCTACTGTATCACTGGCGGAGGATGGGTCCTAACCACTAATTTCAACCTACATTCTCCAGAAATCTAATACTTTAGACTCCTTGCTTAGCTTCGTCAAAGAGATCCTGTCACTCCCTTTGTCATATAAATCTAACTGAGGTCTCCAATGTTTACATACTGCTAAGCAAGCAAAGAAATCTCAACATACATCTTCAAACAATCTGATAATATGAAATCTGATGGATTATGGAAAACAGTACTTGTGAAAGACACAGGAAGATAAGGAAGATTTCTCTGGAAAAAAGAAAGACAAGAACAGTGAGTAATATCTTTGTCAATAGCTACTGGGCACATAACAAATTAAGTGAGTCTGCTTGCAGTTTAAGATCAACCCTGAGAATTTAAATGAGTTTTGCTCAGGAAATGTGAACTTGCCTGAAAATGTTTTCAGTTTTCAAATTTGCAGATCAAAACTTTGTAATGCACAGAGTGCTTGCCCGCTCTGGAGTTAGAGGTGTCTGGGTCTCGAAGTATGCTATGTGTTAGGGCTTCAAAGGTCTGGGATACAGTCCAGACTACCTCAGAGAAATACAAAGGGCAGAGTGTTGTTGAGCCTCCCTTGTGCATCTTTTTGAATGTACATGATGCATACCCAGTCGTCATCCAGTCAACCTGAGTTGAATGTGATGTCAAATGCCACAGAAGTTCTGCCTTTAGCTCTGTGCTGAGGGGTGGTGGTGACCAAGGTACTGGTTCCCTACTGCCTCGGTCAGGCTCCTGCTGCCCTCTCCCTGCACACACTCTGTGGTCTGAAGCCCAGCTGTGGGCTCCCACCAGCTGGAGCCAAAGCTCAGTGGATGGCATTAGAGGCCAGTTTAATTCATTAAAACTGATGCTATATCCTAGGCAAAAAAATAAAAAATAAAAAAAAATAGAAAGAAGCATTTTTCTGCCAGGTTAGTATCATAACTCATCTTATCATGTGATCAGATCAGATGTGATCAGATGAGCATCAGAGTGACACAAAGGAGGAAAAGATCAAGCAGCTGGGAGCAGAGTTAAGGGAAGGAACAGAGTAGGCAGGAGACTGACTGTCACCTCTTGCTTTTATGGGAAGCAAGCCCTTAGTTTAGTTCAGCTGTAACATAAAACCATACCCTATGTTTATATACCCTGACTAAATGTCACTGCTACGCGAGGACAGCGCTCAAGGCACCTCTTGAAATGAATGAACAAAGTACAGCTCAGTACAACATCATCAGGCCCTCTGCTGATTCAAACGGGCACCACCACACCAAATTCTGTTTATAGGCGATTTACAGAGCTATGTTTTTGAAGTCATACCCAGTACAGTAAGAACCGAAAAGGACTATTGGAAAGAAGGATAAAGAAGGATATCATTGACTTTCTCTGAAGACCTAGACAAGAGTCATGGCCCTGTGTCTGAGAAACCCCATTGTAGAAAAAAAACCATGTATATGAGAATAATGTTTTGCTGATCTACTATGGAAAATATTTGGTCTCCATCTTGTTGGAGTTCAACAGAAATTGGCAAAATCTGCACATACACTGTGCCTAAGGATAATGTTGTCAGATCATAATGGTCCTTTCTGCTACCACCTTTCAGATCAGCAGACAAAGTAAAGGCTGGAACCTGCAAACAGTGAAGTCAATGTGAGGTCTGTCCCTGCCAGGTTTACAGGATCAGCCCATATGTCTCACAGGATGGGAAATGGTAACATCGTGACTACACTACAGGTGAGAAATCTGAACTGTAAATCTGGTGGCATCGGCTGGATTTGACACAACCAACAGGATCAGTGGAGTTGGTGATGCTAAATGTATTTATTCGTCACAGCACATTTGAAACTTCGTTTTCTTTCGGAATAGTACAGAGGGATGAAAGAAGGGCCCAGCTATTTGACTGTAGTATGCTTGTTAAAAATAAAGGGTTTTCGATGTTTTAATATAGCTCTATGATCAAGGAAAGTAAATAGTTATACAAGTGAGTTATACTTACACAAAATATTTATTAAAAACTGCAACCCTGCAAACACACCAAATATTTCTGAATGTAAAAACAACATGGCACTTGTTTTCAGGTCCGTACCTAACCTGACAAACCTTTGACTGATCACTAACAGCCTACACTGCTTGAAAATCTAGATACATGTAGTAAAAAAATAAACCCCTGATTTGTCCATTTCTTTACATGCTGTACAGGTTTCGGGGTTAGATCCCCAAAGGGGCCACAGCACCACGTGTTGCAATGCCCAGCTGATATGTGCCCTGCATTGTAGTGATCAATTAGGCTCCAGGTTTGTATGGCATATGGGAAAGGTAAGCCAGTAAAAATGGAATAACCCACTACCAATGAGCTGTGTAAACTACCCGGGAGCAAATGCTGGTTATACTCAATATTTGTTGACCCATAGGAAATGACAGCAACTTGGTAATACGGTGTCTGGGAACTCAGCTGAGGTCTGTATGCCTATGACCAGCTATTTTACATGGACACTTATGATACTGGTAGATGCTGAAGGTCTCTGCTCCAGGATACCCAACAGCCTGGGAGCCCTGAGAAGCAGAAGTGCAGCCTGCAGTCTGTCCCAGGTGGGATGGAGAAGTGACTTCGATCACTGACCCTCAAGCAACTGACTTCATGTCTTGAGTTATTTACTTTGAAAACATTGGGTCTTTTTTTTTTTTTTTTTTTTAGTGTTGGCCCAGTTTTCTATATTGAAGATTAATCACCACTTGTCAGTGTAACACGGATGAACTCAAATGCAGTGTTTTCCAAACTCACCTTTCATGACTTCATGTTAAAATCAACCCAAGAACATCTCAGACATTTCCTTGTCTGCTTTACTGCTTTGGTGCTAATATCCACCTTCTATATCTTACAATAACTGCTACATGACACCATGCTGAATTTATGACCTCTTTTTAGATGAGATTCATCACACTTCCTTTGTTTATAAAATCTATTATCTGATCAAAGATACCAGGCTTTTCTACTGTGATCATCCTGGAAAATCCATATTGCATCATACTACATTTTCTGTTTGCTCACATGTCTTTAATTATTAACATCTGTCCATTTATTCTAGCATTTTTTGTGTAATCTTAAAATCAGACTACAATTTCTTCAGGTATTCAATTTGATTTTTTCCTGAAATACTGTATGTGCTGCTTTCCAACCAGGCAGTAACCGTGTAGGTTTATTTAGAATACCTGCTGTTATACCTGCTGTTTCATCTGCTCTCCAAATCCTTATCTTCATTACCAGTCTTGTCTTCGTCCCCACTTTCTACACTACTGCCTTCATTGAAATATACTGGCTGGCATAGTAGGATGCAGCTAAGACCTCTCTCTATTATAAGGGGTTTTTTCTCCATTCAGTACCTGGGAATTCCAGTATGCCCCATAGTGACATGGGGCTTCTCACAGGAATCCTGGCAGTATTTTTCTCTAATAATGTTCTAGAAAACTCCACCCACAATCAAGCAAAATTTTACATGATGACTTCAAACAAAGGTACAAAATCAGTGTTATATTAACAAATAAAACTCAACACAAACTAGCATTACACAATACATTTACTACACCTTAACTAACATAGTTGCATAAATGATGTGCCAGTTTTTCTCTGGTATCCTTATGAGTTTGCCAGTGAAAGCCAGAGACATATGTGAGTAATCCACTTCTCTTAAAATCAGGCTTCAAATCTCCTTGTTTCTCCACTGCTGAATCTTTGTTCTGTTAACAAGCAGACCTGAGCCAAAATCCAGTCAGTGCCATTATAAACTCATTTTGGTTCACAAGTTAACTAGTAAATTGGGTTATTTCAGAGAATAATTGTGCATGGCCTTCCCTTTGTCTCTGAACTGCAAAAATTACTGTCCCATCACATTGTCCTACAGTGTGAACGCAAGTGGAGAAGCCTGGTAGGACTGTTCAGATTTGGAATATATTCACTGTTTCTGGGGGAAAAATCAGCAACCAATATAGATTGGCGTTTCTCAACCATTCGTTCAGTATTAAACTCATGCTCCTATCCACATCTAAACGTCAGAGGAAGAAACTAACGAATATACAAAAAAATTGCAAACCAGCACGCTTTATTCTATGCTCTCCTACAGCACCATTTTGAATTAGAAACAGACCTTAAACCATTAACCTATTTCATTTTGTAAAGATAGTTCTGTAACACACAGAAAACATTAAGGAGATATTTCTTAAATTTTTAAAACTGATTTCCAAGCTAATATGAAAGTTATTACTTGAAGCTTAATATTATCATATGCACCTGTAAAGGTTGGTCAATTACGAGTTACCCATAAACCCTTTTTTGTTATTTTAACATCATAAATAGTAATCTGGCATTAAATATTTGTGATCTGGGCCAGTAACCTTTTTCAGTCTCACAGGACTTTTTTTAATTAAACTATATCTTTGTCCCATGTCTATAATCCTCTCTTTGACATTTTATATACAAGACACCTTGCTGCAAAAAGGTCAAGCAGTACAGTTATAAATGGAAAAGAGATTAAAAGTATTCTCAAGCCACAGTGATCTAAAAGAGAGTTAAATATGGAGTGTTCTTCACAGGCTTCCTTAGACGAGTTAAGAGGAAACCCTGTTGGCAGGTTTTTATTATAAGAACAGCAAAGCAAATGAAAATTATTTGACAAAAAAATGAATAATGCACAATTTTAATTTGCATATTGGAATAATTATCTCTAAAAGAACCCTATAGGGTTTCATCTCCATAAAACTTTTATGTAGACCGTTGCCAAATGCGGCTTCTGTGTTTATATAATTTTTCTATCTAACATAGTTTCGTTATAAAAATAAAACACCAAAACAACTACAGTAACATCTTGCTGCAGTTAATTACGTCTTTTTTTTTTTTCTTTTTTTCTTGCAAAAGAAACATGATGAAAATAAAGAACTCCTTCCTGAAAAGTCTGAGAGAAATTCAAGAATGAGAAACGGTGAGAGATATTACAGGAGCTGGTGTCAGAGAAGGGTAGTTATAAAGTAGTGTAAGCAAACATATCCACAGTACAAATAAGTGGCTTCTTTATTGTCATCAGAACATTAAGCAGAAATTGAAGGAACATTTTTCCCTAATATTCTCCAGCTGGCGTATTATGACCTCAACTTGCTTACTCTATGCCACACTGGAATAGCTTTAATGGTGTACATGGGTACAACTAAACAATACATTACTTGTAATGTCTTAAGTAACCTATCAAGGCATGGTACCCAACTGCTGAAATGTTGTTGTGTATCTTTCAGAGTCTACTTTGTGACACCCAAGAGGCCAAACTCTGATCTGGAAAGTCTTTACTGCTGATTTCTTTCCATCAGTTTTATGTAGTCCAGTGAAAGAAGGGGATTTCTTCTAACTCCATGTCATCAGAGTGCCTGTTGTTTAGATGCAAATGCTGGAGACAGGATGGTTTGCAATGACCGCTAGCTCTAGTTTCACTATCTGATGGTCTGTTAGTGCGTGTGTTTCCAAATGGTACACTGACTTGGATACAAAAGAGGGTTTTCACACCATCTGTTTAAGACTACCTGAGGCATTTAACCAAGGTTTGATACACAGGACCTAAGTTTAGGAGTCGATTTTTCTGTAATATCTCTTCACAGACAGCTATTCAATGTGCCTAAATTAGCTGAGTTAGAGGGGATACCCCAAAGATCCCAGTGCAGCCATATTCTTTGTGAGGACAGCAAAAACAGAGTCAATATACTTGTGTTACAGAACTAAATTTACACCAGAGTGCAACTATTAAAAATATTAAATATGGATTTGAATCCTGTTGTTTCTTTTTTCCCTTCTGTGACTTTAATCTTTGTCTGTCCTAAATAAAAGGTTACTTACTGTTTCCAATTTCTTTCAGCTGTTAGGAGATTGCATAAAGCAACTGAACTGTTGGTATCCAGCAAATCCAGCTCCTGTCCAAAGAAACTAGACACCCTGTTTGTAGAACGTCATATCTGACAGGGCTAGATTAGCAGCCCCAAGTCTGTTGACTCAGTCTTATTAGATCTGTGTGCTAATGAAATAAACATTTGAAAGAGAATCCATAGCAATTTATAAGGTACAAACTTGCCAGCAATGTGAAGGCGAAGTATAACAAATGAGAAAGAAGTTCAACTACACATTGGTGTGAAGAAGCAGCATGTTAATTGAACACCCTTCCCCCTCACACACAGCTTCATTATGCAAGTGAAGACCTATCTGCTTACTTGAGTATAGAGTTCTCTGTTTTCAGCTGTACAGAACAAAAGCAAGCTTGTGATGGTAACACTCCACAAACCTCTAAGGCAGCTCTTGCTAGACCAGGCAGCTCCATTACAAAGAGCACACTGCAGAGCTTGGGCTTTGGGCTTGGCTTGCTGTGAGACTCCCCATCTCCTCTCCCTATCACCTACATGCTCTGGCACTTCTACGACTCAGGATTTTTGGCAGCTTTCATAAAGCACCATACATTACAAATCTGCACGAAGAAAACAAATGTCATTAATTCTTTTTTTCCACTGGAAAAGAGAAGTCTAACTATTTTAAGCATATTGTTGACATTGCAATAGTCCAGAACTTTTTCCAAACCAACAGATCCATCCACCTGAGAACAGGATTAAATACTACACTTTAGTCAACCTAAAAGCAAGCTGGCACAAAATGTGTCTCATTTTTGCCATTCTTCCAGTCTTCTCCCTTTAAGCTGACTTTGGCACTTGCCCACCTCTGGAGTGAACTGGTTCAGCTCATTAAACTGACAGAAAAAATGTTTGGTTACTTAGTTATCATTATTCATCTCTTTGCAAAGGTTAGTTTTCTGCTCATTTATTACAGCTTCCTAAATCTGGTTTCCATGGGATCAGATAAGCCCCAGAGACAGTGCCAGGAAGTATAATAGCAGAAGCATGTATCTGGGACCAGGGAGAAAGGGGACATAGCCTATTATTATAGAAGCTCAACAGTGACACAGAACTTCTCTGGTTCTCTTCTGCCCACGGTGATTCTCTTGTGACATGTGGTTTGCCTTGGCACTTCTAGGTTGCACTCTTTCTTGTTGCTCTTGCAGGTGGTGTGGTTAAAGAACAAGGAACGTAATCATGTTTTGATCACTTTCTGGTTGTCTGGGGGTTCATGGGATCAGTGACCCTGAAAGTCATTGCAAGCATCTATGACATCGCACTGCTGCCTCAATTTCTATAACCATGCCAAGTGTGTCTTGGTTTACTTCTGAACAGATCTTTGGCAATAGCATGAGTAGCACCACCATGTTTATAAGAAACGAGAGATGAACATCAAACATCAAAATTATATAAATTGTCATTTGCCAGTTTCTGTGAAAATGCTGAAAAGATGTTTTAGGAAAACTGAGTTATTTCAGTATTGATTGAGTACAGAATAGCAGTCGCTATTCAGCTGACTAAACAAAGTTGCGTGTTGGCATTTCCAATGCATAACAAATCCCACCTGGCTTCCAGCTTCCACTTCTACAGGTCTCCAGACTGTGTCACATTTGCCAGCCGCATGTGGATGTCTCAGATAATGCCAAGAGCATCTCAAATGACACTGCAACTGATCTGAATCCCATGGTCTATTACTGGGATTTAGGTACTCAGGTGGTGTGTCAACAGCTACATGTAGATGTCTACCTCATGGTGTCTTAATCTCAAACTGAATCTCACCCTGAAAGCTTGACTTGTTTCCTAAACATAGGTGTCTAGTGCCATTTTAGAGGTTCCAGAGTATCTCAGATATCTACATGGGGGTGCCAGATTTAACACAGGATATATGAAAAACGCGTGTGCCCTCTTGTAATGACAGCTGGAGTCAAAGGACCTCTGAGATGCCACTAGATCTTGTGTTTAGACAAGAATCGAGTCCTTGGCTATCTGTAATCACAAGTAGACTCTCTGAAAGGAATTGTCCCAAAACATAGCAGCCTAAACACTTTACAGAACTTTTTTTTGGCTAGATCTGTTTTCTTCAATTAAATAATTCAGGCGTCTCTTTCTCCCAGCACCATGCCCACAAGTGGGTGAACATCCACACGTTTCCCGTCTGCTCCAAATTCCTGAAGCCCCAGGCTGCAGCACCTCGTCTCTCTTTCAGGTGTACGCTGCCCAAGGCATATCTATCTCTTGATGGGCTGCGGCCAGGGAAAGGAAAACACACTCACAGCTCAAGCTCCAGGAAATCTGTCGCCAGCCTTGCTTGCTTGTGGTCTCTCAGGGGAAATGTTCAGTTCTCACATGGCTTTAAAAGAAGACATAGAGAAAACACAAGGGAAAAGGAAAATGAAAAGGAAAAACATAGTCCAGCTGACATTCTCTCAGAGGCTTCGAGGATATACTGCACACCCTCCTGAGGTCGTCCACCTTGACAGTTGAGAATTAGCAATTTAGAATAAGAAATATAGAAATACTGCAGGAAGCACAATAGGGAAACAAAGAGTATATTAGTTTCTTAATCACTGCTGTCTCTTATTTGAAATTAAGGAATGTATGAAACTGCATATATGTTTTTCCCTCGATGGAATTCCAACTATATTGCGTATGTGATAAAAATGACTTTCCCCATAATAATTTACTTTCCTTTTCACATCAATATTCATACCCTAGTGTATGGCTTTAAACAGATTTTTCCATTGCATCCGTCCACAGAGCAAACAAATCTTTATGCATGTTCTTCAATTAACTTTACTTGGAGCAGACTCCATTAACATGTAAATGAAAAAGTCACTCTGGCCTGGTCCACAATGCCCTAGAAAGTTTCACTGTCATATTCGGTTACAATTATGAAGAAATAATACCTTTAACAAACACAGCTAAACTGTCAAAAGTACTAATATGGTATGGTTACATTAAGATCTAATTTAATTTACTATTGCCTCCCCTCTTGGAAAGTAGCAGCATGCCATTAGTTTTATAACTACGACAAAACTTTAAAGCATAGTTATCTATACTTTTCTAGCTCAACAACAAAAAGAATAGTCCATAAATGTAATAAAGCCACAACTCTTCTTTTTAAAGGTTAGCAAAAACTCTAAAGGTTCACTTTAAGACAGCTTTGAGGTTGTTATGATGTCAAACACTATATAGCTCTTCCTCCACTGTTGTTGATAACCAGTGGGAAATATAGTTACTGCTTTGATAAACAGTGTTCCAGATCTTAACTGTTATTATAGCAAGCAAGTTAGAACCTGTCAAAACTTACTAGTTCTGCTAAATTAATGCTCGGTTTAGCTGCAAACCACGTTTTGGCAGCAATCTGCTTCTTTCACAAGTGAGGAAGCCATATGAGGAGTGACTAAAGTCACTTGGTTTGTTCAGCCTGGAGAAGAGGAGACTGAGGGGAGACCTCGTTGCTGCTACAGCTTCCTCACAAGGGGAGGAAGATGGGCAGGCACCGAACTCTTCTCTTCAGTGACCAATGACAGAACCCAAGGGAATGTCAGGAAGATGTGCCAGGAGAGGTTTAGGTTGGACATTAGAAAAGGTTCTTCACCCAGAGGGTGGTGGACACTGGAACAGGCTCCCCAGGGAGGTGTCACAGCCCCAGGCCTGACAGTGTTCAAGAAGAGACTGGGCAAGGCCCTCAGGCACATGGTGTAAACTGTGGGGTTGTCATATGCAGGGACAGGAGTTGGACTCAATGATCCTTGTGGGTCCCTTCCAACTCAGGACATTCTAAGATTCCATGATTCTATGATCATAGGTTATGAGAGAGCTTGGGATGCAAAATCATTTTTGAAATATTTTCCATCTAGTCATTCATTGTGTATTGCTTTGCATATTATTCCCAACGATTTAACGTGCCACAGAATAAACTGGTCTCCATTATTCATCATGATTTTCACAATCTTTCTTTCCGCAATGTTCTCCAACAATATAATATCACTAGTAAAGTAAATATTTTCCCAAAATAGTTATTTATTTCATGAAATGGGAGGCCAGAATCAAAGAGCCTTTAACTAACTGCAGTGGTGAGGTAAAACCTAATAACATCCTGGATGTTTGGCTTGAAGACGTTCCCTGGTATTTTTCCCTTCTTTTTTGGGACAAACCTGTTTCTACGCACCAAAAGGTAGCCTATGCCCTCCCTCAGTGGTTTTGTTCCTGCAGGTTGCACTTTATTTTTAAAAGCTGAGCCTACAACTCTGCAGCATCTGTGCTGCCCTCCCGTGCGGCACATCCCGCGGCACGTGCTGAGGAGTGAGCGTCCGCCTCGTGTTCTCCAGACCCGCACGTGCCCCACGGCTCAGGGGTCCAGCTGGGGAGTACCTGGCTTTCCCAAAGATTGCTGCAGGTATTGCTGGTAGGGTTTCTTTTAAAGTTATGGTAGCACAGCTTGCCTGGCCTCTGCAAAATGAGACTTTGCCTGGAAAATTGACCGTCCCACCTGCAAGCCATTTATGAATTTACAGTATGTTAAATCTTGAGTCACCCAGGCAGGTTGTCTGATGAGTACTTACAAACCACACCCTATCCACCAACCAGTTTTTGATACATGACAGGATTTTTTGTTTTCAGTCTGCTGCTGTTAGTGTTTGGCAACATTCTTTAGCAAGGGACATTGTCAGATGCTTTTTAGAAGTCAAGGTAAATTATACCTACTTATATTCCCAGCTAAAATTCAGTGGCTTCCTTCCTGGATTTCTGTAAGGTTGGAAAAAAAAATTACACCCAGAGAACCTGTGACGATCCATTTAAAAATGTATCATATTTATAGCAATAATACCTAGGTAGTTTTTAAAAGGCCCTTTTAATGGCTGGTTGTGGAAATGGTTTGGGACAATTTCAGCGGTACTCAAGCACTGTTCCCTTTTCTATAACTCCCAAGGTCATCCTTTGTTCTTTCTTTCTTTAGATAAAAATCAATCCTCAGGAATGGCTCCTGCTATTATAGGTGTATTATATATTTTAGTTAGTAGTTCTGCTACTTTTTGTTTTTCCCTTTTAAAGCACTCAAATGAGTACTATCCAGCCCCAGGGATTTTCTACCATTAACTTTATCTAGTTGCTCTAATGCCTCAACTTCAGAGGCCACTCTCTCTGACAATGTCTCATCTGTAAAAATTAACCTTGAGTTAGAAATGTCTGCCTCATCCTCATTAGTGAAGACTGATTACAAAGAATTCATGTAATTTCTCCACAATCTCTTCATACTTTTTAATTACAACTTTAGTGGTCCAGTTGACCTAGACACTTATTTAGTGTGCTCTTCCTGATACATTTAAAGTATTTCTTACTGTTGGTTTTAATGCATTTTCACTATTAGCCTTTTGAAAAAACTTTTCATTGAAAATTATAATTCAATGTGTGCAAAAACGATTTTTTTTTCCTCATGAGAATCTTAGCTGCTTATAGCAAGATTTATATCTTTTTTCTTGCATAAGTTTCTCAAGAGGAGTGTTAAGCAGGCAACCTGGTAAATACTAAGAGACGTTGCCCACCATGATGTCTATTATTCAGGTCACTACTAGCAGGAATTTTGTGAACTGCAAACACAAACATCACTTGGAGGAAAGGGGTCATTTCTGTCCACACCACCTCCAGTAAGATGCACCAACATTAGGAAACATGTCCTACAACCTGGCTGAAGCCAGGTACCACCTGTAGAGTATTCTGTAAAAGTTGGCCCTGTCTAAGTGTACAAGGCATGCCTCCATTTGGTTAGCCTTTCTGACGTTTCCTTCGTGATTAAATTTTGTGTACAGCTTAGGAATCAATCCTTTTCTCTTGAGTACATTACGATTGAAGATAAAAACTTTTACTGCATTTGGTTATTGTATATTCCCCAGTAACTTGCAAATTTTTTACCAGAAGAGATGGTCTGAGTGTTACCTGTACAGACCCAGTCACATCTTCATGTCAGATAGGTCTTTTAGAGAAAATGTCTGCATTGTTAATAGAAGTTATATAAAGGGACTAAAAAACATCTTTCATCTACATCTATCACAGGATACCCTGAATAAAAATGTCTTCTTTTTTTCTGTTTTCTGCATTAAACTCTATCTTGCTCATCATTTCTGAGAAGTCCATTCTCACAAGCCACTCCTACTTTGTGACAATTGCACACAATTGAATAAGGTTCCATAATAGTCTATAATACGTCTTAACTGAGTGATGTAATTATATAGATTCAGAAATTCCATTTTTCCATTTCCATTCCAAATTTTTGTTTGAGAAAGCAGAGTGCTGAAACATTCACCTTTAGTCATATTTCTAGAAGTAACTGGTTGTCATGTCTCTAAACTCAGACAAATAACATACACATAATAGAAGAATTGTTAGTACTAATACCTACTCTATCCATTCAAGAAAATTTCATCCCTGCATACTCTGCAAGGGCTGAATATAGGACAGAAAGGAAAAAAAAGTAGAAGAAGAAGAGGAACAACAACAAGAAAAATATATGAAAACAAGTGATGCACAATGCAGTTGCTCACCACCCATCGACAGATAACCAGCCACTTCCCAAGCAGGAGTCTCTCAGCTAACTTTCTTTTAGTTTATACACTGAGCATAACGTCATATGGTATGGAATACACTGGCTGTATTTAGCAGGTCTGTACTGATGATAGCCAAACCAGCTGCTTGAGAGCTGGCAGGAACACAGTTGGTTATGATGCATTATACCGTATTTTGCCTTACTGCTCCTCATGTGGGGTTTTTTCTTTATACAATACACTATATTCTGTTATGCTGATGTTTTAACTGTGTTCCAAGGTTGTTGGCAGTTTTAAGAAGACATTTTTGAGATACTCAAGATCAATTATTTTAATTTTATTCTTTTTCAGGTTATTTGGTCTGTGTTGTGTCACAACAGGAGATATCTCTGCATATGGTATTCAAGTATTTATGTACTCTTACATGAGAAAGCGGTTTACTTATCAGAAGAAAACAACTTAAGGAAATCATTGAAGTATTATTTTAAAACTGCAATCTTACTGATAGCTACTGAGATGCCAAGAAGCTAGAGACCAAGCTGAAGCCACAGACAGCTGTAAAGGGACTTGACCTGACTTCATATCTATGTGACTGCAGACAGTTTCCACTGGTGATACATAGCACAGTAGTCACTTTGAGAACTATTCTCGTAATTCAGAACCATCTTCTCTAGTGTGGGAAAATGTTTTATGCTCCTCTTAAGGGTGAGGAAAGTGTTGAATTCGGGTCTTTCACAACCCAAACCAATGCTCCATCAAACAGGCTGTTGCTTAAAGCAAAGACAGATAATTTTAAACAGAGGAGTGGGTCTGGCTCAGCTGCTAGAAGGAAAACATATGGGAGCCACACTTCAGCAGGAACTTACAGGCTGAGATGTCTTTCCATGTCGCCTGGTGCAAGGATGGACACCAAGCATTTGAACTAGCCTCAGAGGCACCCAAAGTCTTCATGGGGCTAGGTCTTTTCTTGATTGGCTTCTCACCAAAATGATGAAAGTGTCAATTGGTGTCTTACTTGTCCTTTTAGATCAGTCACAAATCTGCCGTTAGTTGGGGTTCCAATTCTGCCACCCGTTTGAGTGGCACCTTAATGCACAGGTAGAACAGCTGAATTCAGTGTGACTAATTGTGCAGTAAAGCACTAATCAGGTTGAATAATGGCAGCAGAATAAGGCCCTCGGTAATAAGAATTAATCGTACCAGATCTTTGAAACTGATTTTTCCATTGTACAGCTGAGCTGACAGAACAGATGAAAGCAAAAGAGACAATACTCAGGAGCATAGTTACTGATAAATAATTACAACAAGGACATTATAATTATTTAATTAAAATTTGTGCATGGGGAGAGATTATGAGTCTTTCAGCTTGCTGCCTCATTTAGATGATACTAGTCATTAACCAATTTTGCTGTAGTCAGCTACTAAATGTCCACACAGCCTGCCTTATTTTTTAAACCTCTTCAATCAGCAAAACTGGCTGCATGCACTGTGTAATGCTGCTGGAGAACAAAGTACCACACTTAGTAGTAAAATTAAAGACAGTCTTGAGTTTTTAAAGGAAACTTGTACTTTAATTAATCAACATCATAAAATAAACAGGAACAGTAGACTGTTTATCTCTGCCTCTGAAGTTATTAATTACTGAACCACACAGAGATCACTGTGGAGTTGACAATGCTCCTATATTTTTTCCTACTGAGGTTGTTTTGCTATTTTCTACTGGCTTTTGTCTGGGAGTATAAACGTCACAGACATATAATATGTCAGAACAGTGGTATCTACGTCACAATAAAAAACCCCACATTTTCAAGACCAACTTCCCCAGCAATTTCTTCACATCTACTAATTTTCTAGTTTAAAGCTGTATTTAGGAACTTTTTCCCAGCATGTGTTTCTGCAGCTTGCCATCTGAATTTGCACCCTTAAAGTAGGCATTTTGCAACCAGCTGTAACTTTCTGTTTTCCAACTGGCAGATATTTTATTTCTTCTTATGTTTTCCCTCAGTTTCCAGCTGGTAGGTATTCTAACACCTCTAATGTTTTCCTTCAGTTTTCTGCTTCCCATTGCCAAACAGATGGCATGTTCTCACATTTACACAACAAATCCTAATGTTCTTTCAGCTATACCAATACACAATAGGAGTGACACTTCTGCATCTGAGAGAGTTCAGGCTATGTAAAACAGCTATTTGCAATGGAAAAAATGAGGCCCACAAACATAAGGAGATATAAGTATACAAAATACACAGAATTTAATATGGCCCAGAATTTAACTTGACTAAAAGGAAACAAACACTTCAGAGATTCATGTATAACTATTGTAAAAATAGTATTATCTTTTGTGGGCTTTTTGAAAAATTTTGTGGCATTTTACATTACTTTAACACTTTCTCTTTTCCTTCTGTTCTAGCAGACTTTCCAATAGGGGCTTATATACCCTAAAAATCCAGTAGCACTTTAATGGAACCATTTAATTCTCTGGTGCAAAAGAGTGCCATTAGATGTGTGCAATTATTTTGGATTTTCAGGGAGAACAGCACATGCAGACCAAAATCAACAGATAGCCTTAGCCACCTGACTGAGAAATTTTAGTTGGGATAGTCTCACGCAGTCAGTTTCATCTTCCTGGGCTGAAAGCCTAAAATGCTAATGTAAAGAGCAACAAAAAATGAGAATGTCAGCCACAACAACAACAAAAACCATTTATAGCTGGTGAATCAGGGTTCTCTTAAAAATACTCAACCAATAGGCATCAAATATAGCATTTTTACTCTATAATGAGCAGGATAAGAAATAAAGAAAAACAGCACTGTAACTATGAGCTCCCACAAACTTCAATGTCTTGGTATTCAGCATGAAAACAGAAAAAAAACCCTGACTTCTGAATTCGTTCCCTCATCTGTATTTAAACAATTATTGCTCCATGACAATCAACTATCAGAAACACTTGACTCACAGTAATCAAAAATAATTGTATTTATTCAATTCATATTGAAGTGATAAAACCTCCTCAGGTTTTTGCTGTATTCTCAAGGTGTTTGTTGGTTAGGTTGTTTGCAATGCTTACTCATCATCTAAAGTCCCTTTTCTCCTTTCCAGTCATGAAGTAGACTACCTATACGAAACATTGATTAGAACAGATAGCAATTCCCAAACTTTTTCTTACCCTTGCTGAAGGGACAAAATTAGTTTTTATTGTGCTCAGCAGTTCTCTAGAATAATGCATGAACCACATCCTTTAACAGTTTCAGTATTAAACAGTTCAAGACAGTCCTCATTTACTCCAAGATCACTGTATCTTCTCAAGAACTGACTACAGCTTATACCTTCTGAACCAAATAAAATGTCATATTTAGTTTCCTCTGCAACAATTTCTTTAATTAATTATTAATAGTTTTAAATCATTCTTATCACTTTCTATTTCATTTTAACATTTCCAACAAAAACAATCGAACTTGAGAATTTACTCTGTAAATAAGACCAGTTCCATTCTGAGGACCAGGCTGCTAAGGGAGGAGGGAGTTCCATGGTTATACAATCTGGCACATCTAAACTCAAGTTCATTCTCTGACGACTTGACTTAATTTCTTGAACATCTTGTTTCATAACAGTAGAGGACTGAGTGTCAACAAATTACTTTGGGGGTTTTTTCCTTTCAAATTTTACCAATTCTTTTGCATGTAAAGCTTTCCCCCATAGCGGTCATCCTAAGGTACATCCTCAAAAAAGATCTTCGGTTTATCCTGTCTGGAGCATATAGTTCATTTTCTGCTGAAATTTGCCTTTTTTTTTTTTTTTACTAAGAATGAAGAGTTATCTTCTACTTATAAAGGGAATTTATATGAACTTCAGAACATGGCTTTTGATACCTGAACTAAATCTGTTCTGTTTCAGTGATGTTATCACACTCATCTGGTCTTTTCATGACTGATTTTAAATGCAGCTAGAACTCTTGTGAGAGCAGTGGCTGTATTGGTGTGTGAACTTGCATGGACAGTTTTTGTCTCTGGGATCTAGCACTTTCCTTGGACATAGGCTTGTTTCGGAGGATATCATGGGCCAATTGCAAAAGCTCTGTTAAAGATCTCCCCAGGGAAATGCTGGAGCACGGGGACAGTGTTTAAGATTGTGCATTTATCATGTACCGAACACTAATGATGGAAAATGTCATTTCCCTTCAAAATGCACTTTTCTGAACCTTTTTCTAGGTATATAAGCCCTTAGAAATTCACATACGTCTTTCTTTCAAAACACCATAGGAAACAATAGTGACACAAGCCTTCATTTATTTGTTTTTTCAACCCAGCCATTCATAATTGAAATTCACGTCATGTCCTGAGGAAACACGTATTAATCAAGCTATGACAGAGGGCAACAGAACATTTTGATTCTGGCTGTGTAGACTAGTTATATATTCTTGGAGCCAGAGAAAGTGTGACTTCATATATGTGTGACTTAGTGGTTAGGACACTAAGTGCCCAAGGACATTAGAAGCTGACATTAAGGATGGAGAAGACTGTTCTGATGAGTATTTCACCTAAAGATATCTGACAATCTAGTGGTTATGAAAATGTCCTGGGAAATGCAGGTTCACATTCCCTTAGACAAAAACCGAGTGCATGTCTCCCACATGGCAGATAACTACAGAAACCACTGAGCTTTTGGTCGGACCACTTCAAGCAGTACTTTTTTCAGAGTCAGATTCATTAGATTTGATCTAACCGTGTCTAATAAATCATGCTCTGAAGATAAAATGAATGGAGAATCATTCATGGGCCACGCATGAAAGAGATGTCAGGCTGCACTGCAGTGGGCTGCAGCTGGCCACAGCAGCAGAATAGCAAACACACAGGACATGCTCCTGGAGAAAACGCTGATGCTTATGATTTGATACCTCTCAGGTTATTGACCAGGCTAGAGGATAAAAAGAGAGGGGACCCAGAGCTTAATTTTGTCTTTAGTTTTTTAAATCCTAACCACAATTCTTTTTCTGATCTGGCCATTAAAAGCTTTGCTTTAAAAAGATGAATGTATGAAGTCACATTGGTGAGTAACTTGCTCAAAAAACACGTTGCAACCTTTTGTAGGAAAATCTTCATCCCTGCATGAGAAGCTGAGGCAGTCACAGAAGTAATCAGCCAACACTGCAGTAGGTTAACTGGCAGAGAAGTTTATTTTTATTCAGAAATACATTGCATTTAATTCAGGCTCACAAAGGCTATGAGTTACTTGTTTATATAATAGACTAGAAATGGCAATGGTAGGCTAGCATATTGCTGATGACACACGGATGAGATGCTACCTCATCTGACAGTTTCCCACGTGTTCCAAGCCTTTAAGACTTACATGCCTAGAGGTCCTCTCTGTTGTACCACAGTGAAATTGCCTTTGTACATTCTGGTTTTCTCAATGTGCGTGTTTTAGTTCTCATGATTTCAAGTGCTCCTTGCATGTAGATGAGGTTCAAATTTCTTTCCCAGTTTTCTCTGAGGACATTGTGCTTCAGAGCCACTTCCTGCTCTTTATGTGAAGTATCTGTTGGAATGCCTGAGAAATATGCTAAGATAAATAAAAATTATATTTTTAGTTTCAGATGCTACTCAGAGGTCTTTTTCCTTTGAGGTGAATTCCTAATTTATTTCCTGTTTCCCTGGCTGGCAGTCTAGACAACACACCCATCCAGTCAATCACATGCCAAGAAGCCATCGCTGCTGCGTGATCTCATTCATCTCCTTTGCAACAGCAGTCATACAGCTGGTTGGAGACATAAATGACAGCCAGAGAAGTACCCTCCTGTAGAGTTCCAATAGCCCACAATACAGGACAGCTAGGAGCTGAGTGACTGAAATTTGGACTGTATAACACCATGGACATGTGAAGATATGGCTGAGCAGAGACAAGTCACGGACCACATGGAATTGGACCCATTTCATCACATGCAGCATAGACAAAGCTTTCGCATGCTGCTCACACCCAACGTGACAAAAGCATGGGGCACTGTTCCCCTCCGGTTTATTGCATTCCTCTGATAGGTTGGCTTCACATTCTTGCTGATGTTCTGTTGCCTTATCTGAAAATACATGAGTGGCCAATGAGAACACAGCCCTTTTGGGCACCAATCCAAGGCAATATCAAGCCTCCTATTAGTTTCCCAGCTGGGAATGCCACAGTAATTAAAATTAGTCACACATAAAAGATGAGTGGATAAGAGTGAGAAAAAAACTAAAGAAAATGGATTAACGAGAAGTGTAAAAGTGCAGCTAGATAGTGAAAATTAAATACAGAGGGAAATGATCAGCCTTATGAAGGTTGGCAGCAAGACGGTGACCAGAAAACACACAAATTATGCAAGTGGCATTTAAGCACTACGACTAGAGGCTGGCAATGTTACTGATGAACTGGATGTACTTGACCACTTGGCTCCAAGGTCCTCTGGACTCCAGACAGAGAACTTTTCCAGGGCTATGTAAATTGAGAGAAAGATGAAGGAACATTATTTCCAATATTATTCCCTCTGCCTTAATGCTTGCATTGTCAAACTCCAAGAAAAATGTCGGATGCTTAAGACAGGAATCTTCAACTACTGATCACCTGGATTAGACTACAGTATGACCTTTCTTCACTACGCTGGAATATATTACAGTTTACTTCTGACTTTATCGGTCACACTTTTCTTAACAATGATGAAAAGTACAAACATATAGGAGATGAATAGACATCGAGGAATACTTCTTATTGGCATCTAGAAGGAGACTGATTGAAGTTTTGCAAATAATTTTTTTTCAGATATGGGAAGACATCCATGACACAGGAGTGCTCAATATGTTGATGATGGGAACTGGATCACTCTATATCTTTCTCTTATTGAATAATTCCACCTGATGACCAAATTGGAAAGTTTCTTAGGTATTTCCAATATGCCCTCTCTATGTAACACTGTGGACACCTTCTCGCTTCTGTGCACCTGTCCAAAAGGAAAGAACTGACTCTTTTGTTGTTGTTGTTAGTGAAAAGCCTTTGAATAGCTTCCACTGTATGAAGATCTTATCCAAAACCTCAAACGGATGGAAGTGCCCCAGAAGAAACAGCTCTTTGCCACTGCCCAGTGGTGTGTAAAGGAATATACGTTTACCAAGAGAATATTCTTATTATGTCAGTAAACTCTCTAGTCAGAAATCCTCCATTACTTTTTTATGAATGACCCAAACTGTGCACAGAGTTTGAATTAGTCAGTTGATGGGACTGAACTACTTAACACATGGACCTTCTTTACAGTAACAATCTGTACATGGGCACTTCAGCAAATGGGGATACATTAGCCTGCCAAGTACATGACAGTTATATGAGTTAACTCCTAATATCTTCATACTCAATAATTGCGCCCCTTCTAATAAAATTTTGCTGGTGTTGCATAGTGACAGGCCTGAAAAGAAGAAGCTACAGCCTGCTAAGGACAAAGAGCATCAGTGATTCTAGACATGCTTTTGCTTTTTCTTTTTATTTTTTTTCCTAATCATGTTAATTTTAGCCAGGATCCATATTTATTTGAACTTTCATTTCCTGGAGGTAAACTATGGCAAAAACTGCACAGACAATGTAGAGTACCACAGGAAATATGGTAGCAATGATGAAAGCAAAGCAAAGCTATTGCCATGACCAGCTGGGTAGCCCAGGGAGAAAGAATGTGCTTCTGAGAGGAGTGTGGCAGGACCTTCACCTGAGCCATCTCCAGCACCAAGTTCTCACCATTTGGCAATGGAAACTTAGCTTTGTTCACAGTCTGGCAAGACAGTTCTTTAGGATTCCTACTTCAAGTTAGATTTCTAGGTGATTATTGCATTAAACATGATACTTGGAGCCTGGATTTATAGAGTCTTTGAGCATGCACAGAAGCTTATTAAAATTAATTTTTTCCCTAAAGACTTCTTCATTCTGCTTTTTCACACACACTCTTCACAAGAGAAATTGTCTTCAAAACTCATGCTTTTTGTCATAATAATTGCTTTACACCCCTTGGCAACTTCACACCTTGTGTAAAATACTATTTCATTAAGAGACAATATTTTCATTACAGGAAAAATCACAAAAAAATGCCTACATATTGTTCTTAATGTTAATCATGTTATTTCATTTGTAGGGAAGCATAAATGTATATGCGAACATGTGCACACAGAAACAACTTTTGCAAAGCACTCTGGGAACTTGAGTGGTAGGATAACAGTTATTATTGAATGCAATATTTAATTCTGATTGATATTAGGACATGAAAAATAACTTAAATTGTATGTTTAGAAAAGAACATTAGCTTTTTGAGGAAACCATAAATTACTATAAGAACTTAATGGTAAAGTGAAATAAAATTGTACAGTACAATTTATTAGATACGGACATTTCTTAATTGTTTTCATGATACAATACTATTTTTTGTTCAAATGAATAGATCATTTCTTCTTTATAGAAAAAGAGAACTCAAGGGTTAAATTGCTAACATAAAGCTCTAGTATTGATTGCACAGGACATATTTATAGACTACTAAATAGAACAATAATGGAAAGATCTGCTGACCAGTTTCTGCTTTTTTTTCAGGTAGGGACCTTGTGCTACAGTCAAGCCTCATCTAATGATTGTGAAAAGCATCTAGAGCTTTCCCTCCACAACAACCTCATCATCAGCTTACCTCCACATTTTTTCCTTTCATTGTGACTAAGAAAATGTTTTTCACAACTATAAGCCGCAGTAAAGAAGTTACGAGGTAAAAAAGTTACAACAGTGCCCTGCAAAGGAGGTGTTACATATGGTTGCTTATATTGTAGTTAAGAGATGGTCAGCCAAATAATGATGCTCAAAACTAGGGAGCGTTGTTCACCAGTGAAAGTTGTGCACCACAAATGGTTTCCCGTGTGCAGCTCTTTATGTGCAACTGTTATCGCCAAAAGCTGTTACCTAGGAAACAAAATGCGCTTACATACTATGTACGAGTTTCTTCAGAAGTTACCTTTCCCACTAATACTCTAATATATTTTAATGCTTTGATCCAATACTTATGATATACCCGTGCCTGAATACCACCAAAACCACACTCACAAAATGGCCAAACTGGTTAGAGCAGTCTTATTCAGACAGTTTTGTTGTTGTTGTTAAGGCAAACCATCATTTTTCTTTTTTATTATTATTATTTTTTAAGAGAGTGGGCTGCTTGTATGTTTGTAAGTAGTAGTCAGCAGTAAAACGATGACACAGAAAGGATTAAAACATGTAGCCACTGTGTAACCAAATTGATGTCTTAAACTCAACGTTCTTTTGCCAAATGTTGATACCAAAGCATTGAAAATCTGAGCAGAATCTTATAAATTTAAAAAAAACCAAAATGAATAATCTGTAATTGAGACATACAGATACAAAACTGTATGTAACTATGTCAAACCACGTAAGAAATGAAGTTGCTAAAAAGCTCTGAGTGTCACAGTCACTAACTCTGAAGTTTGTTGCATTCGCCTCTGAAAAGTAAATTTTGAGTGTTCCTGAGTATATTTTACCTGATAAGATGTTGTTATCAGATGAGTGTTGGGAGGCTATAACCAAATTATTCTGAATAAATCTAGACCAAATCATTCTCAAAGCTGAGCTTTTCATAAATCTATTGCAGTAAAGTGACTGTTTTTTAACACAAGGTAATTTCTAAGAGGAAAGGAAGATAGAGGTCTATCTGCTACAACAAAAGAACAAAGGATGATCTGCAACAAAAATACAAGAAGATGAATGCGTATGTCAATAACCTAAGGTTTAGAAAGCTTCACAAGAACTCTTTGTATTAAAAATAGGAAAAATGTCAGAAAATGTATCTCTAAATGTAAAAAACATCACAGTGACGTGCAGAACGAGACATTGTGCTCACATTAGCCATCATTGGCCGAGTTTTATATTATTAACTATAGGAAACAGCTCTTCACAGTATGTTTGTTTTGCAAATCTGCTTATTTTTCCCTGGTTTTCCACACAAGAAAACTCCCCACCTTTTTTCAACTCTTGTTTAGTGAATTAAGGACTCTTTCTGCTTTCATCATTAATGAGCCACTTACTCAACCAAGCATTAAAAAAACATTACAAAATCAACGACCTAGTTGTCATAAGGCAAGTCTCATACACATGTCTTCAGATTAGAGTGGTAAGTCAACTTGTTTACTTGAAAAGGGGCTGGACAACTTGGCAGGAAGACATGCATTTCTTGCAAAGCTTTGTGCAGGGAGGGACTGTAGAAGCAATGCTCTGCAGTGTACCTTCCGTGGGAAAAGAGAGGAGGAAAAAGCTGAAGGCAGCAGGGTTAGGAAAATCTAGATAAGCCATCAAATCAATGGTCAGAGACTTACAATTAACCTATTGATTGAAATGGCTGGGTTTTTAATGCTTACAAATTCTGCTAAATGTAGTGATTTTGTAAGAAATATCCAGCTATTAACTCACTGGCTTGAACTTTCCATTTTCTATACCTAAGCTAAGATCTTTTTCTTAGGAAACAGCACACAGAAATCAATCCGGTGACTTCCAGAGCATCGAAGTACTCTGGACTCTGTGGGTTATGATCTCTGCAGCAGAAGGAACCTTTTGTTTTGCTTTGTCTTGTCCTGTTTTAACTGCTCACCTCTGGCAGAACCAGAAGTATTTATTTTCTCTCTCCACACTGTCAGTTCAGCAGGAGCTTAATTACCAGCTGGCATATTGTGATTGGCCAAGGAGTATCAGAAATGAGCAGATGTATCAAGGTTTGCACCACAGCTCAGGAGTAACAGCTACAGTCACTCACCAGCCTCAACTGTCAGCTCCATCTTCCTCCTGCATAAAAATAAACATTTCCCCCACAATAAAGTCTTTTTATAAAAGCAATAAAACAACTCAAGGGAGCATTGTTATCATGAGCTAATCACCCCCTTAGGGAATTAGAGGCACTTAGCTGCATCTAGAGCTTCAACACCTGAGGGGCTGTGATTATTTCATGATAACCAACAAGGCATGACAGACTGGGAGGTTAATTAGATAATATTCAAACTTGGTAATATTGAGTTTGAAGATTTCTTTTGAAGTTGTACAAGCAAAGCTCTGCTTATAAAACAGCAGTGGGATATCAGCACAGAAAGGATAATTAGCATTTCCTACAAACGAACCAAGGTTTTGAATAGCTAAAGGAAAAAATAATAAAGTCAAAGTACTAAACCCTGAGGCACTCCTTTAACAATGAGTAATCCTGATGAGTTCACTCCCTGGAATCTTGGGCAGAAATTGACTCAAATTATATAATGCCATTTAGTTGCTAAACCCTAAATGGTGGAGGCACTTCAGTCAGCCTCATACTACTTAACGGTCTATTGTCTCAAAGAATTTAGTGGGATAGTAAACGCAGTATTAATAATAAATAATCATCCCAGCTTCAATCCATAGCCTATGGTTCGAGAAATAGTAAGAAACTGTGTCACTGCACTTGGGGAGATAAAAGAAAAAGGATGCTGCAAACATTTAAAATTATTTAAAATTTTTCTGGAAGAGCATTCAATTTTTGTGGACAATGGTAGTGAAGTTTCAGAAGAATCTGCACGTGCGTGCAGGGCTGGAGCTATGCTGCAGATGTGTGTTAGTGGCCAGCTGCTCCATGAGGACCTGGCCTACTGGTCCATGGGCTGCTGCCGTTTCCCTTGCCCCTGGTCCAGCAGCTGAGGACTGTGAAGTGGCCCTGCTGGTTGACCTGGCTGAAATGTTGCTGTCAAAATAAGCAATTTTGCATCCTCTCTCTGACCTGAGTCATGCTGTGGCCACGTGAGTTATGGATCCTACATGACCCGTGCTGAGGAGCTGCAGCTGCCAAGAAGAGCGGGATGTTCCTTCTCGGTGGACAGTCGGCTGTAACATCAGCTTGTAACTCTCAGCTGTAGCGCAGCTTCCAGAAACAACCTGTAACTTTTAAAGGTAACTGATTGTACTGACCATTAGTTTAAAAAAAATCCCAAACCTGGCTATCTTCAAATTGTTTACTTATAAAACGGAAAATGAAGATTATTATTTGTGTCCCAAATAATCTCTGATTTGGGTAACTTTCTCGTTAAAGTAACTTTTGTTGAGTTACCAGAACTGGCATTGAATTAAAAAACGTAGCCAAGCACTTCTGGTCCTAAACTGCATATATTCTGCAGGATGCATCACTACAACAAAGCTGAGGTTGCCAGTCAGTCAGAAATTCATCAACAAAATCGTTTTTCATCACAAAATTCTGATTTAACAGAATCAAAACATATCACTGGAACCTGTCAATTCCATCAAAACCTTTGACAACAAACCGCGTAATTTTGTGAGTTTTCTTGCCAGCCTTCCAGCCCACTGGCCAGGGGCTGGCAGGTTGCCTGGCTCCACAGGCTGCCTCCTTCCCTGGCCCCCCACTGCCCATGCCAGGCTGCCTGCCTCCTGGGGCACTCACAGCTGCACACACACACACTGCTGCTCCTTCAGCACTCCCCGTGCCCATGCCCTCGCACGCCTGCTGCATTGCCAAGATTTCCCTCCTTACAAAAACAAAAAACGCCCTTACTTATTGTTTGACAGGAAGTACAGATTTTTTTTACATACTATTTCTGTAAAATCATACATAAATCTTCGCTTTTAATATCCATGCTTTAAAAAAAAAAAAAAATCTGGAATCCTGCACAGAACTTAAAATTAAATAGAAAATTTAAAAAAAAATGAATAGAGTTCAGGTAGTATGTAAAAATTACATATCTAGATGCCAATGAGGCAAGTATAGATGGGTTTTATAAAATAAAATAAAATAAAATAAAATAAAATAAAATAAAATAAAATAGGAACATACAGGAAGGACTCACATAATTTTTCTCAGAAGCTTAAGTGTTTGTAAGTCTTTTCTTCTATTTAGATATGAAACAATGGGTGACTACAAGGATGTCCCAAAACATCTCATATACCTCCAAGAAGTGCATCACAGTGGGATAAGCCAACTTCTGAAGGTGCTTGTTGCAGTGGCTGAAGGGAACAGTCTGATGGCCACCTTGTACTAGATTTCTAATAACATATTGCTCAAGTTGGCTAAAAAGTATTCCACGTGAAAAGCTGAAAAGTGGAAATGGAGAGCAAAGGATAAAAGCTACATGAGAATACTTAAACTACATCTTCTTCAGTGGTAGGTGCACTAATCATTATCTAGAGAGGAGGCTGCTCTTTTCAAAGTGCTCTTCCTTGTATCATTTGCCTCCTTTACCAACATCCTCTTTAAGTGCTTTCTTTTATATTTACTTAATTATTTATTCTTTTTTTGTGTTTGTATGTTTTTATCACTAAGGCATCAGATATTTAAGTCACTAGGAACACATCCTACTCTTAGACTATTTCAGATCATTTGTCCTTTATCTTACACTTAAGAAATGCCTGGTGACACTTGTGGAATAAAGCACATGAATGTTTAATTAAATGGATACACTTAAAGTGCCAGTTCAATTGCATTTTGGAAAAAGCAATGAAAACGTCTCATACTGGATGTAATCCAGCACCCTCTAAAATCACAGCCACTGGAGTCATTGGAGTGCTTTAGACTTCTATGAGAAAATGTGTCTTCAGGACTAAAGCTCTGGAAAGTTATACACCAGGGTGTCCTGTGGGTTCATTAGTTGTCCCCGTGGCTACTTATCAGTGTAGTCTTTGCTGTTTTTCCTCTTGTTATCAGATATGTCTGCATATTCAACAAAAAAATGTCAAGGCCTCAAGGACCTGAGTGCCAGCAGGGATACAGGGAAGAGGTCTTAGCACCAGACTCATTTGAAAGAGTGATCACAGATTGAGTTCTGTGGCAGAGACTTGGTCAAGTCCACTGCACACAAACATGTCCCTAACACAGTTTGACCAGTAACAATCAGAACAAGAATTCAAGTCCAACCTGCCCTGCAAGATGAATGGCCTCAACCCCAGAAGCCTTGCCTTGGAGCACATGCTCATCTTGTTTCTGCTCCCGTTTATACCATGTTACTTCCATATTTGCATTACACCAAGTCTTTGCTTCATGGCCAACAGTGCTAGATTTCAACATCTTCTCTTTCATCCTGCATCTAGCACAATTTTGTTTCCTCCATCCTGATAAAGTTGCAGATTTAGCTCCTGAGAATCCTCATTATCGATGCAGTTTTGCAGCTTCTTATTAGGTAATGATTTCGCGCATCAGGTTTACCAGCTACGCCTTCGAAGCCATGATTCCAGTGAGACTGACATAGATTATACCTGTGTGCATGAGTAGGCTAATAAAAATCCCTTCTGTCAGCAGTTGCACAAGCAAAAAATAGAACTTAACGTTGACCTGCTTTCACTGATATGAAGCTCATTTGGTATTCATGAAAGCCATGAGGATGTTAAGGTTGTAATGGTATAAACACTGAGCTACAGTTTTTCTTAACACTGACTCCCATGGGGTTGCCAGAAGGGAAAAGAATATATGTGAGTCTATATGATAACTTATTTATATCCTTGCCTATAGCTTTCAGCATCATCTGTACAGTATACATAATCTTTCTTGTTAGAACAGCAACTCAGGGTCTACGCATGAACATAGATATCTGTGTATATTGCATGTTACCAGATTATTGATATGTAGTAAAATTCTGCTACTTTTGCTCACAATGCATAGCAGTTTACTCCAGAGAGGAATCCTCTGATCCTTCTTGTGTTTGCACTGTATCTCCCTGGAAACCTCACTTTCTGTTTTTAATTAAGAATTTCAGAAAATGAAGTTGGTTGGTTTTTTGTATGGGTTTTGGTTTTTTTGATACTTCATTTGACCTCTTCTTTTTGCCTGGCTGAAAATTTTTGAAAAAAAACACACACACACATACACACACACAAAAACAATTTCATGAAGTGTGCTGTTTAAAAATAATAAGAAATTGATTCAGCCATCAACTCCTCAGCCGCAAATTGATGTTTTAGGTCTGGTTCTGATATTTTCTGTCAAACAACTGCTGCTGAATGTAAACCCATCAGAAATACTGTCTAAACATTGGGAGTAGATGGGAGGGACAAGAGGAAAACAAGTAACTGAGAGTCGTGTCACAGAAGTCAAGGACTTTTCATATGAGTAAAGTTACTCACAAATAGCAAGGGTTTGCAGTCAGTCTTCTATGCTGTAATTCAATCTAACTTCAGATAAAAAGATCAGCACTCATTCTGCTTTTCTTTTTTCATGGATGCTTTAGGTAAAACCTTCTCCTCCTCTGATACTTGTTTCTCTGATGATTACAGCACATATCAGACTCCATGGGCGAGAAGTTTTCAAATGCTTTCATAGAGGAGACCACGATTTAGCAGTTGCAGCTTTGCAAGCTGCTGTTCTGCTCACTTGACATTTTGTGGGCAATCTCCCTTCCATTACTGAGCAAGTAACATCCCTGTGGCAATTGCATCAGTGGTTCACATGGAAAAGTAATACGAGGAAAGTATTTCATGTATGTGCAGCTGTCTGTGGTGTCACTCTAGCTGGTGGAAACAAACTGAAAAGATCAACCAGTTATTTGGGAAACACCACTGGTCGATAGGCCACAGTTAGTTGTTATCTACGTGGTTATGCGGCTTACCAAGAATTTAAATATCAGAAAGGAGTCTCTTCAGATAGTCCTCCTAGCTCCCAAATGTAAATCCTCGCCCAAAAATATCCCATATACTCAGTTCATGTTTTCATTTAAGGGTTATTCAACTAGCTTTTGGGCAGAATTCCTGTCAAACACTTGTGACTTTCAGAACAATCTGTTGATTCTTTCCATATTTTTGCATATTCTTATAAGACTGCGCAGATCCTCTTTCCTACTAGCGAAAGAATTGGAAGTGGCACGCCATATGGTTCCTAAAAAGGCTGAAAAATCTGTCGTGTAACTTCCAGTACAGTTGATAAAACAGGTTATAGTACAAAGTAAAACGGATAAAATACAAACCAAAAGTTAACTGAAGAGGGTAACTAAAGGTACTGGTGAAAAACAATAAGGCAAATCTATTAAGACCAGCAAATAAGAATTATATGAAATATTGAATACCGAAGGATCATTAATACATAGGAGGTTAATGAATCCATGTTTTATTTCATTTTATATGCCATGTATCTTATTCCTTCAGTCGCTGTGAATGATGTTAAACAACACAATGTCTCCTTATCTTCAGGGCCAGAAAGCTGTACTCAAGACTGTATAAAGAAATGGCTTTAGAAAGAAGTGTAAACCTAAGTCTTCGCTGCACAGTGTAGAGAGGTACTGGGATGCTCAAGTTAACTGAGGCATCAAAATCCCTGCAACAGCCTTCTGGTAGACTTGTTAACCTAGCTGAGAAACAGTCAGATACTGTGCCACAGATAATCAACATCAACATCTCACAGATGAAATCCCAGAAGACTCAAGACATTAACGACAAACTGATACTTTAAGAACTGGATGATCCAAGTAGCTATACAGTTAGCGCAGGTAAGATCGTACACAGAGTCTGGATGCAACTGGGAATTACTTAAGTGCAGTATCAAAATCCCCATTTGTTTATGACAGAAAAGTCTGTTCATTTATTACTCTTTTGTGATATTATCCATCTGATTGATAAAGACAACTATAAAATTCTTCAAGCACATGTATACTACCAGGTGCAGACTGTTGCTAAGTTCCTTCTACCCGGCTGGGCACAACATGCTTTGACCTGGAAGCTACGTAGATATGTCAGATGTCAGCCCATCTGAACACTCGGGGTAGCTCGGACAGAGAGGGCACACACACTCATATTCCCCAAGACTTCTGTAAAGCATTTGACCCCTTGTAAGAGTCAAAAGAGAAACTGAGCACCCACAAATTAGTAGGCACTGCAGCAGCTCCTAAATGTTGTGCTTAATCCCCAGAACAGATTCAAAACTTCATATGTACATTTCTGTTTCCTTTAGAGTATGTGGAAAGCAGTAGTGCAAAAGGAGGCTGAAATAATCTGTGCAGAAAGCACCCTAGGGCTTACCAGGAGGAGACATTAAGCAGGTGAACAGACTGAATGCCATCTCTTTGAGTCATCAGCACTTGAATCAGAGATGCAAGACAGCCTGTTACTGATGTTGGACCACTGTATAGCAATGAAACCATAAGCCACGGAGCCAGGAGGAGTACTGAGGAATGGGAAACTATCTTGTGGTGGTTGGGACACATACGTTGGAAGCGTGTCCTGAAATTTGGAACCTGAGATTCTTCTTTTCTTTTTTTTTTTTTTAAGCCCTAAATCTCTGCTCCAAACCTGACCACTAGATAACCTTGATGTGGATATTTGCTTGTTTTCTCCTTAGCAGTAAAATTTACGATTCTTCAGGGTATAAGAATCCATGTATCCATGTGGTGGGAGTGTGTCTGGATCACTGCATCAAGAGTAAGCCTGTGGTAGACTATATCGGTGAGTGGAACACAAGTGCTGGCTTGGAGCTAGATATGATCTCTCTCCATGGGGTCCCCTGAGGCTCTAGTCCACCTGAAGATGCATATTCCTCATCTTTCATACAGCATCATGGCCACTTCCCAGCATCATATTCTAAGAACTACAGGGGGTCATCTCTCTCTTAGGGAAGAGCATCTTCAGTAGAGGTTCCCTGCTTCAGACATGGGAGGGGACTGGTCAAAAAGGGCTGGGTGCAACAACAATCAAGACCATGAAAATAAGCCGTGAACTCACCAATGTAGTTATTTCCCTGGATTTTATTAAATGCCACTAAAAAGCTGCATTTTACCAAACCAAACTCTAAAGACGCTTTTTAATTATTAGTGTACTTGTGGAACAAATAGATGTTCTTAGTCAAGTTTGGCTCTTACAAGATTAGACATTCACCTTCATCACACCCAGAATACGGGTATTTTTTATTACCGAAAATCCCAAGTTCATCTGTGCACTTCTGACTAAAAGTTTGTAAGAGCAGTTTTTTAACCTTGAGAACACATGCATGTATTCACACCCTGCCCCCAAAATGTGCTGGGTGTTTGGCCAGAAATCCCTGATAAGACCTTACAAACCCTTCCTTGCAAAGGAGAGAATATCACTCATTGGCACAAGGTCTGTGTCTCCTAAATTTCTTTTGTAGGCTAATATTTATATCACAACACAGACCCAGTTTTTCTGGCCTTTTATCTCTAGGAAGGCACTCACATTTGGACCCAGGGTCAGCGCAGGAATGTCTCTCATCTCACAAAAGAGGTTCTGACTCTCAGTGCTTCTCTTTACCGGGAAGCTGTCACTCGTGTGAAAGCCGTGGGCTCTGTCCCACAGCCATGTGTCTGCCTTTGCATTACAGGAGAGCAGAGGTAACCCCAGGGACAGCTGGAGAAAATGAGAATTTGGGTGAATTTTTTGACCTACGGAAAGGCAGATTCCCAGCACATGCCTGGCAGCTACAGTCGGTCAGATGGCTTCTCCTTCACAAGGCTAGAGCTTAGCAAGTTCCAGCATCACTTTTTTTGTCAGAAAGACTCAGTAGAAGCCGGTCTAAGCTCACAGCACGCCAAGAGAACGGACTGCAAAGCAGCTCCCAAATATAGCTAAGCGCCGACGACAAGATTGGACAGTTTGGGTGGGTTATGGCCAGAGCCCAGCACGGATGGCAGGGACGGGCTGCAGCCGGCTCTGCCCGCCGAGAAATGCCGCCCCGTCCGCCACTTCTTCCCGAAGTTTTCCTCCGTGTCCCAGAGTCGGCAGCGACAGTTTGTCCGGTAACCGCTAGATGGCACCTGGTATTTGGCAACCATGCCCCTTTTGACGCTCCGGTTTCCCCCCCGCCCCGCCTTCGAGCCGAAGCTGTTACAGAGATGGCAAGCTCTGGCAGAGCAAAAATAAAACCGATCCCTCATCCGTGAGATTTCCACTGCCACGGGTCTATAATTAAAATTAGTGACTGTCCCTTCTGCAAAATATTCTTCAAGACTGCCATAATCTCCCTGGTGCTGCGCTGCACCGTTCCCCAGAGCGCCGATCCTGTGGGCTGGGGACGGCGTGTTAACACTTACATGCACATGGAGTTTTTTTAGGCACCTACAACCAGCACAGAAATGCTTGCTTTGGAGGCTTGGGTTTGTCAGTGAGCTCATTTCAAGGGAAATTTCCAACAGCATTAATGTGAAGAATATAGGAGGTGTGTGTGTGTATATTTGTAGATATAAATGTGTTTAAATACATTAAGGCATGTGAAATCTCAAATTTTGGGCTACTTGGACTGTTATTTTTTCTGTTAAGAATTCTGTTCCAAGCATTGTTTCTGCAAATGTGCAGTGGCTCACTGTCATTTTTACAGTGTTGTCTGAATTGTCTGTAAAATCAAATTTAAACCCATTTTCGTGAATGAGTTTCTGGGCTCATTGGGAGCCTTTCCCTTGTGTTCTGTGGAGAGGCACTGGAATAAAATGCAGGTTTCCTGGTTGCAAAGGGTCACAGTGTTGGAATTTACTTCTCCTCTGCTTTTGGCAACAACAACCTCTGTGTAAATCTGATAATATGACTGGCAAATACATGTTAGGTTAGAACACGGTACAGCAGCTGCTGTGCTACTGGTAGTAACTTAGTCAAATAGATTCAGTAATGTCCAATATTTAGACATGTACTCTTGCAAATATAGTGGGCCTTTGGGGTTCAGGAAACCTGATAAAGCAGCTCCCTGATTTTGGACACTAAACGTGATAAGGCTAATCATAATAAACCTTTTCAAAAGGAAATTCCCAGCCCTTCCTGTTATATTAGGACCTAAAGAAATAAAAACAATATTTAGGGCTAAAAGCTTATCAGACTTTTTGGGGGGAGGAGAGGGACAGGAGGGCAATATTGTTTTTTTCCTTGAAAATTAAACTTCTGTAGTATTTTCCTTCCCTGTTCATCAGGGTGGTTTTCTCCTTTGGAACACCTGGGTGGTGTCCAGCTGCTTCAGTGGGAAACACTGAAGTACCTTCATAGACAGCATTAGGAGAACAATGCTCCGGATTAGGCACTGTTTAGGAATAAGTATGAAGTGTGAGTGCAGGGATACCTCTGTTGCATTCTGATTCTGATTTCTGCTCTGATTAAATCACTTAGCATTGCTGCTGTTAATATTTGTTTCAGAAATGTCTATAAATCAAATACTGCAAGAGACCCCATTGTGTTTGGCACCATGAAAGCAGAGAGCAGGCAACATCCTCTCAGCCGTTGTTTCCCCCATCTGTCAAGTGAGGACAATGTGTTTGCCTTCTACAAGTACATGAGCACTAATTAATTAATATTTGTAAAGGGATATATAAATGCTAAGTATTATTTATGAATTATATTATAAATGAAGATTAGTGGAGAGGCCATGGAGAGGCTGCACAGATGGCATTATGAAGGCAGAGCGAGCAGTGTAGGGTGCAAAGATCAGCCTGGAAGCAGAAGAAAGGAAGCAAAGTAAACGGTTAAGAAAAGATGGGTTTGCTTGACAAAAATTAGAGTGCAAAGGATGTGAGCAATAAACAGGTGAGTTAAAAAAACCCAACACAACAGTGGTCTGGAACTGGATGGAACATGTTGGAAATTGAAATGATAATAAAAAAGAAAAGTTGACCAAAAAAGGCAAGAAGATCCCTAGTATCTTATAAATCACATAACACTGTGATTTATATGCTTTGTATTTTAAAGTAGCTCCTGTACCCTTAGAGCATTAAAGCTTTTTTTCATCATAAGAGAGCATAGATACTTCAGTGAAGTTATTAGAAATGCTGCACTACCAAGGTGAGTGAGCCCTAAGTGTTCAAAAGTCTGGGGCCTCAGCCTGGACCACAAGGCAAGTGAAGAAAATGTTACAGACACACAATACTGTATGATACTGTGTTATATGAGCTGTTCTGAACTTCATAAATAGCCCCATCAAGGTATGCTCAGAAAATTATGGAAAGTGGTTCTGGACAGAACAACCAGCTGTTCTTTTAGTCACATCCAATCTCCATGGAAGAATCTGTGGGTAGTTTAGTTTTCTTCTATATTATATAGGTCAAACACCTGCTTAACCTTCCTAGTTAGAAAAGCATATTTTGGCAACGCAGCAGGACACAGTGACCGCACATTTTTTCCCAAGTACTGGAAAAAATATTTCTAAATATTAGTATTCAAATTCTAAACTGAATTTTAGTTTTACTTAGTTCTGATCGATCTGTTATTTCCTTTTCAGGAATGCTAAAATACTACCATGAATATTCATGAAGTGCAGGCTTTGGAAGTGAAATGCTCAGCTAAGTCAACAAAGTCAGCTTCAAAATTGCACTGTGAGTTGTAACTCTTGCAATTTTCTATACGAGTTGTAGCTGAAAAAAATTAAACAGTACAATGTCACCTATGCAGAAGACCAAAAAAATGTATAATGCGTATGTCAAGAATGTGCAGTATACTGTGTGTGAATGGTCCTACACCAACTTTTAGTTTATGAGGAAATAACCAAGTATTCAAAAGGAATGGAAAAGTCCAAGAATTGAATGATCTGCTCAGACAATGCACAAACAGACCCAACAGGCAACATTTCCCCAAGAGATTGCCTATGGAAATTTTTTGCTTCATTTCAGTTGTTAACAAGCATGAGCAGCTGAGCTCCACCTCCTCCGAGCAGAGGACTGATCACTAAGGTTTTTCCTACCTGCATTACTAGAAAATGAATGAATTAGGTTTGGACCATTTTACCTCAGTTATTTCACTGACCCTCAAATCCAGAAGGCTGCTTTGAGTAAATGTGGGGAAAAACACGCAAAATTATATATCCTGGCTTGACTTTGATCTCTAAAAATGAGGACGACTTTATTTTAGGTATATAATAATATTGCTAACCTCTGTTCACTAGGCAATCCTTCCTTTTCCCTCAGCTCTCAGTTTGACACATCTCCAGCATGAAATGGACTAAGATTGCCATGAAACTGAAAGCTGTGAGTGTGAAAATTGGGGAATGCATAGACAAATTCTTCTCTCCTTTTCAAACACGTGCCAGTGAACAGGTCCTCTTTTTTTTTCTCGTTGGTTTTCTGTATTTCTTGGTAAATATTGCTATAAAACTAGACTAGAAAGCCCAAAGGAAATTCCTTTAGAGGAATTCTATTAGAGCCACAGAATATCAGAGACCAAAAACCAGGGATGGACTCAGGCCTGAAATGATACACTGGCTGAAAACTGCCAGAAAGATCAGGTCGATTTTCTACTTGAATTTTGCTAATGGGAAAAACAATAAAGGATGGGACATCACTGCAGAGCATTAAAAACAGCCAGAAGAAGCTGAAATGTCCTGATTCTGACATAACTGTTTGTCCACCATGCAGTGTTTAAAGAAGCAAACAGAGGTGTAGGGGAAAATCTCACAAAAAAGGGCATGTTAAACTAGAGTTGGTTAGGTGCATTGCCTGGTCAAAGCATTATGAAAGTTTTCCCACCTATTGAATGTTGTTCAGAAAATGGAAAAACCTAAACATTGAGCATAAACCCCTGTGATTCACAGTATTTTTTGTGTCAATCTCTTCATTTAGTGCATGGTAAAGTTCTACAGCAGTGCTACCTTAGATATACATGGCAAATAGATGCTTTCTAGGAAGAGACAATTGGAAACCTTGGCAGAAAATTCTTTGCAGTCTATATGGCATATTGGTTGTACCAATTCGCTTCATGTGATATCTGGATAGAGCAATGTTGAAGATAGGTGAGAGAAATTCCTGGATAATTGCACAGAGCTAAACCCTCCCTCATTAAGCAAGCAATCTCAAGCGAGATGGGCAGGTTTTAAGAGGAAGGCAAGGAGCAGTTAGTTTTCAGCTTCCACAGGCCTGGTGAAGGGCAGGACCCTTGTAAAACTGTGAGACAACGGCTATGGGCCTGCTTCTTTAGTGGGCAACTGGCCCTTAAATATGTCATACTAATCACAATTCCAGGAAAAAGAAGCACTGAATGCTTCAGAACCTATTGCTCTGTTGTCACACACTCAGGTACCTAAGTCTTGACATAGACAATTTCAGGAATTCTGCAAAAATCTGTGATGTATTTAGTTTGTAAGTGGAAAGCAGGAACTGTTTCAGTTATGTCTGTATACTTGGAAGAGACAGTCAAAAGCAAAATGGGAATTAAGGTTTATCATACGCTTGTTTGCAACAAAGGCCAGCCCTAGTGATTGACAAGTCAAAGGCTGGACAGCCAACTGCTGGATGACTTGACTAAACGACATTCAAAGGCTAAGGCTTCTCAACCATCTTAAGAGTGTCTGAAAAAATTATCCATAAACTGGAGTTATTTGCATGAATGTGTTCAAATGTTACTTTAAAAAAAAAAAAAAAAGTCTTTCAGATTGCCAACTACGTTAGGTTTAATTGAAGGGGTTTAGAGATGAATAAGTGTCACAAATTTTACAGAGATTTTGTTAGCAATAACAGAGAAATCTCTTGTTTAACGTGGTTAAGTTAGTTACAGGAATAGGAAACTCAGACACTTCTGAAAATAATGATACGTTATACAGACAACCAAACAGGAAAGGAATGTTTCACTTCTTCTCCTTCCACTGTGCTTAATTTAAATGAAAGTCAGTCTACCTGACTATCTTGTAATGAAATTTTCTGTCAAGGTAATTAACCTTAACTAGTAATTAAATATCCAAAATACTTATGGTACATATATTTTCATGAAAGATATGTTTTCATTAGCTAGCATCTATTTGTTTTAAATATGCCTCACCTTTTAAAATACCTTAACTATTTCATTTTAACTTATGAATATTGTAATTTGGAAATAAGAATGTGACAAGCACATCTGTAGCTTGGGTAAAACATTTTAATGAAGGACTAATACTTAGTAGATAAAGAATATGTGCATTAGTATATCACTAACGTGCTGGTGAGTAGCAGATGTTCTTATAATTAATTTTCTATTTTTCTGTCTATAACTCATCTACTTAGCATCCTTTTTAAAAGTCTTTCTTCACTTTGGCAGTTTGTGAAGACAAATGTAAGGTGAGAAAGATATTTACAGGAAAAATTTGCAGAAAACTGTTATTCTGTTTTGCAACTGAGAATGTCAAACCAAAGGACTTTGCTATACTTTTCACTTTGCAATCTCTTTTTATGAGTACAGTACGAGAGGTATGGCCATGATTTGGCACATCTTTGGTCCATTTAATCTTCATCCAAGAGCCACAGAGCCATCTATCTAGCTGCTTTAATATGTGCTAGTAGGGACATTAGATAAGAATGACACGTTCCTTGTTGTGACATATGCTTTTCAGGCAGGTTTAGTTGAATCACTTAATACTAGATCCACAGAGACATCCAGACCCAGAGCCAACCTACTTAATTTTAAATTTGAATATAAAATGAAGTGAATGTCCCTAGAAAGGGCTTTGATAATCTGATAGTCGGCATTTGCCTAAAAGGTAGGAAAATGTGTATCTGATTTCCTTGAAGGTAGAAAAAGGAACTGAGCCCTGCTCTTGCTCATTAGATTACTACACTAAAGGATAGGCTTTTTTTTTTTTCTTTAACAAGGTAGACAGACATATCACAAGTTAGGGGTGTTTTTCTAAAGAGCTCAGTCCTGTCTATGTGCTTTAGGGATGCCCTGAGCAGATTGGATTGAACTACTCACTGTAGGCAAGAAAATACCTTATTTGAGGATCTCAACAGCACTTAGACAGAGGTAGAAACCAATCTATTCAGGACTTTCAGCTCATTCAAGGCTCTCTTTTATATAGAGCTTTTATCTAAGGACTTCAAAGCACTCATAAAATAAAATAAGTATCATTTCCTCATCTCACTGAGTGAGAACCCGCAGAGACGTAGTATTTACACGGGGCACTTTACCTGTCTTCACACAACCATAAGGCAATCTGACTCGTAGTCCTGCCTTCCTGGCATACTCCAGGTTGTACTAATCTTACTGTGTTCACGATTGCTAGCTCAAACTCTTCAACTCGTAGGAACTGTTAAAATCAACTAAGATAACGTTTAAATTAGGCATGGCCAAACCCTTTGAGATCCTAAGATTTCTCTTCTACATGTATTTTCTAAAGTGAAAATAGAGATATTTTTTCTTTGTAGGCTTGGTTGAAGTTTTTTGAGACTGCTTGTTTTAGAACTCCTCCTTGAGAAAACAGCAGGAAATCATTGCCTCCCTTCATAGCAGCAGTTAACCTAAACAATCACTGTTTCCAAATCTGAAACAGAAGCAATATATGTATATCTGACTCCACACAGGGATGAAGAGATGCTGTTGAGTAGTGCTTTAATGAGAAATGGCTGAGACAGAAAAACCTTGAGAGAACCAAACCCCCATATTACAAGAAGGATGTGTTAGCAGTCAGACCTTTGAGGCTGTTTTGGATAGAGCAGACTGATGAGTCAGGGTGTCTGGTCAGTTTTGAAGCTGAAAGCAGAGAAAGGTCCTCTGGTTGCCTGGTTTTCAAAAAAACCCCAACCAGTCAACAAAAAAAAAAACAAAAAAAACAGGATCACATACATTACATAAATAAGCAATACAGCAACAAAGAATCTTGACTATTGCTGATCTCTCAGCATTGCTAAAATAACCTGTAAGAATCCAAGTCTGAATTAATAAACGACAAGTTCAGCAGGCAAACAGAAAACTGATGAGTGTTCTAATGCAAGTGCCAGTCTGAGCGCAGACGTGACCTTTCCCAGAAGCAGCCCTGCCAGGGAAGTCTTAGGTGCCCATATTAATGGTAAACAGTTGTGCAAGCAGTCAAGACCACAAGAACCTGGCATCTTCCAGTTCTCCAGAATTACTCATGCACATTTTTATACTAATATTGAGAAGCTGGCTTCCACAGAAACCTTGGGAATAGCTCTTTCTAAAGGGCTCTCAAGGCCTGACTAAAGTTCAAGGAAACTTGAATTTTTGCAAACCATGCTCTGGAGTCAATGTTTGCTGACTCTCCACTTCACCTGCAGCAGGACTGCTGAGCAGCCCTGGCTCCAGCCCATGCTCAGCTTCTGTGTTTAGTGCTGAGTCTAAAAGCCAAGGCTGAGCCAGAAGCTAAGGAGTAAACCACTTTTAATTTTCTTTGGAAATGTCTAATTTTCATGCCCAGGAGATTAATGTTGATAGACTTTTATCCATAATTCTAGAATTCTTTGAAAAATGCTTTTTCTGACTTCTGGTCCTTTTTGTTCATGGTGAAATATGTCTTTGAGATCCAATAGTAGTTTGAAAAATGAGATAGAGCAGAGCCCACAGATCAGGACCTTGAAAGATTTTAAGGAGTTTTGTATGGATTGCTATAGCCTAGCTGAGATAAACAAACGTGAGCCTGAAGAAATGCCTGCTGTCAGTAATGTTATCCTGAGTTACAACATGGAATCAAAATCAGTTTCTACCAAGCCCAGTGTTCATGGGGAGGTAGCTACAGGCATTTTGCCTCTCCTTTCTCTCCACCTCACCATGTCCTTGGTACTCAGGTTACAGTGGATTGAGGCACCTCCAGCCCCTCAGCCCCTGGGCTGGCACCAAGCTCAGCCCATAGGCCTGGTCTGCACCATGGGGAGGGCACAGCACTGCCCTTCGGGGAACACCTTCTGGCAGGTCTGCTGGCAGGGGGCTGGGGCCAGGTGGTCCGAGTGCTCCCTCCTGTTTCTGCCACTCAGCTGCTTTTACTCAGTGAGGCCCATTTCTGCACCTTCCCCTGCACGGACATGTGCATGTGTGCAGAGGCGGTTTAGCATTGTCCGTAGCACAAAAACAGCAGCTGGAAGAGATGGTCAAACATGACGTTGTGAAACAGCCATATGAAAGGGAAGAAGTACCATAGGGGTGTGGAAGAAGCTGGAGACAATGATGATGACAGATGACTATTTGCTGGGATTACAGAGTGTTGGCTGTGTCTTGGTGGGCAGTCAGCAGTAGGAGACAATAGTGGTTTAGCTGTGCTCACACACCCATTCTCTTCCCTCCATCCCACCTACAGTCTGCTCAGGTTTGGTCTGGGGTGGTCTTGATTTTTCACCTTCTTTGCACATGCATGGCTAGACATTTGTGGAAAACTAGGGTAAGAAAGTTGTGTAAGATGGATTCATAGGCACTGGCACATACAGAGACAGGGTGGTGAGACCATCACAGCTCACAGCTGGAGTGTGGTTTGAGCTGAGGCTGAAGGCACCAGCCACCAGGCATAAAGGAGGCCTGGGACTTCATTGGGGTGGTTGCAAGAGGGTGTTTACAGACCTAAGGCCTACCTTGTACATCTCCAACTGCATGACAAAGTGGGGAGATTTGCAAAAACTTAAATAGAAAAAAAAGTATAATGTGGTTTGTTAGTTATAATGTTTCACTACTCTTCATTTGACCTGATTAAATGTCTAGCATGTGAATAAATGAATGAATGAATGAATGAATGAATGAATAAGATTAATTTAATAAAAGAGTGGCTTGTTCCTGGTGACTGTCATCCACTCTGGGCTGCCCTGATCGAAACAAGTAAATGAGTAAATTAAGAGGACAGACGTGATAACAAATAAGGTAGAGAAGACTAACTTGTACTATCTTCTCCTGCCATACAAATTAAATAAAAGGAAGCCATTTGAAAA
>VWYH01004721.1:229508-336541 GCA_013399365.1 Pampusana beccarii | reverse complement strand
AAAGAAAGAATATACCTTTATGCCGAATTTATAGCAATGAATGTCTACACCTGAATGACGGAGGTGGAAAAAGCACCATTTTGGAAAGGTTTTTAGGGGAAGACAGATTGAAATATCAGAAGAGAAGTGACATTAGAAAACCACCAGTGCTTGCTGCTTGAGGAAGGCAAGGTGCACCATGAGGTTTTCTCTCCTCTTTGGAAAGAAGCAGACCGTTGTCAGAAACTAAACACCACACTACTGTAACAGTGGATTTGTTTTGCAGCTCCTTTGTTGTTTTTTAATAACAAAATAATAATGTTCCTATATTGAAGTGTCACAGCAAAAAGAAACTTGAAGCACAAATTTAAATACTATTAGCTTGTTAGTGGTGGTTTTTAGGAGTCTTATTTTTTTCCATCAGCTCCCATCCTTTTTTTTTTTTTTTTTAAATTTCTCCAGGGCATGTCATATACAGCGAAAAATCTCAATGGAGGCCCACAGGTATCACTGCTGTTTAGTCAGACTTCAAATTGGGCTCTAATGGTTTTAGATAGAAGAGCAGATGGAGAGGGTTTGTTCACTAGTCGGTGCCCTTGCCTCAGAGTTCACCTCAAGTTGTTTTCAGAAATCCTCACTTCATGCACATTACTTATTTATATCATCACTTTTTTTTCCCACTTCATAGATAATTGCTGCTTAATTGTTACTGCCTTTATACAAGCCTCCACAATAGCAAGCAACAAGACACACTGCTAAATAGAGGAATCGTTAATCTGTGTATATATTCTGGGTTTCCTTTAAAGATGGGCTGGAAATAAGCAAAGTCATTAGTAGTTTGTTTGCAACAGTGTATTTATGAAAGCTCTATGGAGAATGTGTCAACAGTCAGTATGTAACAGAGCAATTAACACAGTACTTTTGTACTTTTGACTGTTAGCATGGGAGTAAACAGAAGCAGATGTGAAGTGTTTGTGCCGTTAGTATTCACAGACTGTTCTGACATATGCAAATACAACTAATGCTTACAGAGCTCGCAACCCTTATTGTACCATGACCTTACTTACCAAACCCTGGGACAGGACTGCTGCATTTGCACACTTTCCTAATAATTATTAACAATACGCAGATACAACCTTTTTGTTCTTAAAGCGTTAGGGACTGCAATGGTACATCTTCACAGCTAATACGTTGATAATGTTATGCATACACAGCTTTAGACACTGGGTGTTCTTTTAACATAAATAAAGAACATATAAAAAAGAAGTAATGAAAAATATGTACAGCAAGATAGAACAGGAATCACCTCTGAATGCTGGATCAGATCTAATTATACAAGCCCACTGAAGTTAACAGTTAATACACGCATCAGATTCTGTGTATTTAGGACAGAGTTCAAGTTGAGACCTTTCTTTGCCACAGTCTTAAAATATATATTTTGTTACAGAAACTCGGGTCAAGCTGTTAAAATAGGATGCTGACACTGAAATTACTTTCTGCTCTGTAAAAAAGAAAAAACTAAATAATAATTTTAAAAAAAATATATATATAATGTACTTGACCTAATAAAATCACCTGCGTTCTGAAAAAAAAAAAAAAAAGGCAAAAGAAGGCTTCTTGTGTTCAGTTATTTTTCATGTGAACTATTTATATCTGATATACCTGGAGTTACCACAGTGATTTTCATCTTCAAATACTATCTTTAACCTAGCTATGTTATACAAGTGAAGGTCAGATAAGATTTTATTTTCCAATTTTCTGTTAAAGATGTGTCGTTCCAGAACAGGAATTAAACAAACTGAATTAAACAAAGTATAGAATTTACAGTGATGTTTGGAAACATGGAAATTGTTTTGCCAAAACCAAAACAATTAATAGAAGATACCCCCAAAAAGAATATTGAAAAGTCACATCTTCAATCTCGTTTCCCCGTCTAAAGATAGAAACAGCTAACCTTAACCATGCTGTCTTTTTATTCTCTTTAAAAGTACAGTGTCTCATGAAAGTAAAATTCTCTTTTGCAAGTAAATATATGCATATTTCCTTTTATTTTCCCCATTGCAAATTAGTTTTAGCAGGTCTCGCCACACTATATTTTGTTTCTTAATTGGACTCACAATGAGGCATCTTCTTATTTGGGTTCAAATGGTTAAAAAAGGTCTGTTGTAGCATCAGGAGGGCACTGGGTTGTGGGCTCAGAGGGAACCTGACCTGGGGAAGGTGTTGCTGGACATCTGGGTGCTGTTGGTCTCACCTTAATAGCTTGAACTAATCTGTGTTTCTGCATTCACCATTGTGGAGCAGGTGTTTTGCTGTATTACTGCCACTAATGGAAATATTTTCCTTAAAATACCTCATTTTTGTACTTGAGATTTCTTGACTTGTCAGGATCATAGGGACAGCCTGAGTTTTTGAAGACTTTGAGATATTTGGGTGCTTGGGAAATCAGTGGTCCAGTTAAAAAATTTTAAAGACTTTCCTTACCAGGTTCTGTGTTAGAAGAGTATGTGTCTCATCTGTTCTTTTCTTATTTTTCAGGTTGATGATAATATTTGAGACACTTGGAAAGGTTAGATTTCAGGAGGCTGAAGCTGTTTTTTCGAATTTCTTTGGATTCAGTTTTTGTGTGTGTGTGTGGCTTTGACACCTGAAAAGCACCAGTGTTACGTTTAGTTGCAGACACTTATTTTCTCATTCAAAAAGCTATGTGAAATAATCATTACAATAGCTTTCCTTTTTTTTTTTTTTTAATTGGAATGATATAACTTGCTATATAAATGGTGAGCTGTGAAGAAATGAAGACAAGGGGTGTGACGGTTAGTAAAGTTGGTTACAATAAATGCCATTCAGTATCACTTCGCTAGTGCTCTGCCTTATCCCTAAAATTGGACCACTGTCTAAATTACAGAAACATTTTGAAGTAAACACTTATATTATAAGCATGCAAGGATATTGTATGCTATTGTGGGCTAATGCCAAAACAGACATAGGTTTGTCTGGGCCCTTAAGTCCCAATATGCCCTAGGGATTTGAAATATTTTACCAAGCACCAAGACTTTCCTCCAAGCTTTTGGCTCATCTCATCAGCTCGCTTGCGTATCTAAACAACCATTTGTCCGCAGCTGCAGGCAATCAGCATTTTATGCATACAGTGTAGATTCCCAAGCCAAATTACAAGATAACGAAAATACATGTAATTACACGTTGGTATGCTAGTCTAAATATAATTTACACTTGGGAGAAGAGAAAGAATAAAGGATACTAACAGGTGAATAAGAAAACAAAGAAATGCATTTTAGAAATCTTTCCTAATCTTGTTTTTCAGCAAAATAGGTGCACTCATTTATGCTGTCTTTATTCAAACGGTTATTTGTGCTCTGATGCCTTTTTAATGGGTCTTACTTTTAAGACCCTCACTTTTCATTGGTATGTAGTGCACAATCCCATGCCACCTTGTCACTCACCTAGTTTCAGAGTGCCTGTGCAGTGCTGTCTAGAGTAGACAAGCCCAGATTCTTGCCCAGGTAAGCTACTGAGCCTGGATATTCAAGGGACTTGTGCTGTGAACTGCCTATATTATAGAGCGAATCATGCATCAGCCGTTTGGCCACTTGGTAGTCATGGCTTGTGATGCGGATGATGGGGATCTGTCTTCCTTTCAGGGACCCCGTGCGCAGGCTTTGGATGAGAAGCAGCTTGCTAGGTTTAGACAGGCTTTTGTCATTCTGGATGTTATTTGGTTAATTTCTTTTTTAGTTTCTCTTGAACAGTTTTTAAATGCAATATTATTTTAAGCTTTCAAGCATGATCTTATTGGTGACAAACAGATTGCATCTTCTGAAAGAGGTGTTTTTAGACTGAAATGAATGTACTCATTCTCAATACCTTGATTTGTCATCCATTATCTGACTAACTTCAAATTATTCTGTTTTATAATTTCTGTTGTTAAAAAACAATATTCATCATTTTAGAATGCTTAACTCTGAAAAGAGATCTGTTACCATAAAGAATTATTAGTGAAACATTTTTCCAAGGAACTGTTTTTTATGTCACAATACAGATGACTTTTGGGACAAAATTTCATGCATGCTGGTTTTAGAAGTTAATTTACACAGACCTACACACGCAATGGACATAATGAAATGTTCTCATTTTGCTTTCATTTTGGGTATGGGATTTTTATGTTCATTTAATGTCTTTTCATTTGCACTTTTTCTTACATTGTATTTTTTGAAAAATAATTTTGAAAATTAAATTTGCAGTCATTTTACCTACAGGAAATATATATGCTAGTGGTTTTCAGTTTAGATATTTTTCCTTAATATTGTTTTTTGAATTTTGTTAAAATTGCACCATGAGAACAATTATAATTGGCAGGAGCCTATTCAGTGTGCAACTTGAAAAATTAAAATGTACAGAATTCTAATTTTTGCAATTATTTTTATATTTGAAATGGTAAGTCTAGAAATTTTAGAGTAATGCATGATATCTTTTACTGACTTTTGTATTTTCATCATTAAATACAGTTTCAGTGACTAATACCTCTCTCTGGGTTAAAAAAACACCAAACTTAGTATAATTCATCTCTTCCAATTGTGTGAATACAGGATGAAATTCTGTTCCTGCCTTTATTTACTACATTAAATATATAGAACTGCATTAAAAACCTTCATTATACTGCGTTTCCCTGCAGGATACAGACAGACACAAGACTGCTGGCTAACGGAGAACAAGTGTGCCTGCAAAGACACCAAACACCACAATACAGGAGAAATACCAGGAAAAAAAGCTCTCTTTCTTGAGACATCCTGCGTAGAATTTTCAAAATAAAAGTTCGTTCTCCCCATGTAAGCGCATCTTCCCCAGGGCCCACTGTTGGTATGCGGGAAAGGCTGGACTGCAGATCACTTGACCGCTTGGATCCTGCAATTCAGCTCTGGGGGATTCTGCTCCACTTGGCTGTATTTGTGTCTTCCCCAAACCTCCTGCATGTTCTTTTGCCGAAAGTCACAACCACATACTAGTGAAGAAAGAGACAGACGTGCACTCTTTGACCCACACGCTGCAGTCCACAGTCCGGATTAATAGCACAGGTTTACCCCATTTCTGGTTTGAACTAACACACTGGACTGCATGAAGGGCTATCCTCAGTGCAAACAGACATTCACTTTTGACATTCCTGTTATGAGGACAATAAATGCCATGAGACAGACAGAGCTGCAAGGTAGGGCAGTATTGCATTTACTTCCACAGTAGACAAAGTTAGTGGATACGTAGATAAATTAAATATTTTCCAACAAGCTGAGCCAAATAAAATGCAGGTATTTGAAAGAACTAGAAAATCAGTAGTAGAGCTGTTATTTCCAGAAACATCTGGAGTCCAAGGGAAGTCCTGGAAGACCATTTGAATACAGCTGCAGTGATCATCTCTAAAAGGAGGGAAGAATAAGTTGCAAAATTACGAAATTAGTTACAAACTGCCAATTTTCTTTCAGGGACCAAAAAAACTGTAAACACAAATGAGCAAGCAAGTGATGAGTAAACAGCTAAAACTAATTAAGATCAGTAACAACCAGCATGGATTTGTCAAAATCAAATAACATCAAATCATCCTAATTGCCCCATATGACAACATAAAATAACAATGTATACCAGAGAACAAAGGATGTGATATATCTCTACTTTAGTACGACTTTTTGAAAATTACTTCACATAATAATCTTAAAAGCAAGATAGGAAAACACAGTTTTCGTGAAACTATGTGATAAGTGGAAAACTATATTCAGAGAGTACTTTTTAGTGGTTGACTGTCAGGACTGGAAGGATGTGTGGAGTGGGCTCACACAGGTGTCTGTCTTGTTCTGTTGCTTTTCAGCGTTTTCGTTAATGGCCTGGATGACAGAAAAGAGAGGTTGCTTATTAAACCTGCAGACCACACCATGCTGGAAGTGCTGTAAGGATGCTGGAGAACAGGGGCAGGAATTCAAGAGTATTTTGACAAATTGGAAAAGTTATGATAATGCCATGTTTTTTGTGGAGTTCAATGTCCACTTTCCCATCTGTTAAATCTCCTTAATATTTTTAAAATCAAAATTTTATTCTCATCCAGATCATTCACTGAAGTTGTGCATACTTTCCAAAATAGAAACATGCACTATTTTTATACCCTGAAATGACTGTGGAGTTGTAGACGAAAGTAATGAGTATTTTATGAATTAAAGCTTCAGATAATTTCCTTATTCTTTGATAATTTCACATTCCAAGTCAAAATAAGACTCTCTAGACTATATCTGTAGGAGTATGTGAAGCTAAATGGTATAAATTCAGCCTCATGCCTCAGTGCCTCAGTGTATACCTTAGGTATAAATACTCTTTCATAAAGGCCTACTGCACAGCATCACTAAATTATATAAACTCGATTAATGTGGAATCAATGTGGGTTCAATTTAGCAACTTGACAAAGCTTGGCACCGTGCTACATACATTACTTGCACTGTGCTGTTCTAAGAAACATGCTTTTTAAAAAATAATTTACCTAAGCAGTGTGAATCACTAGCCTGAAAATAAATTGAGAGACCCTCAGTGGGTCCTTGATGCCTCCATTTTCATTAGGAACTTTAACATTTATCTCTTTGTTTTATGCCTGTTACATAGAATTATAGTCTCCCCTGGGGACACTAGATTAGGGATTATAAAATCAATGTGGTGTAAAACCATTGTTCCAGCACTTTCAAGCCATCCCCACAGAATGAGAAAAGGGCAGCTGGACCCTGACCCACCGTGTGGGACAACATTGCCTAGCTGAATGATCTCTTCAGGAACTGCTAACTTGACAGCCTGTGTAAAGTTAGATAAGGGGTGATATTAGTGTTCACTGAGATATAAATAATTATTCAGCTCAGCAAGCAAGGTAGCAGTGCACCCTGCAGGACCTAAATCAGACAGTGCAGTATGAGCCAAAAAGCATTGGATTCACTGCTGGTTTATTGAGCTTAATCAAGACTCCAGATTTGGTGAAGTGTAGTTGACTTTCTGTAAAACAAATAATTAGAACTGCAGCATCTGGAAGGATTACATTCTTACAAGGTCTGATAATCCTATGTACACAAATACATTATTTTTCTGTGATATAAACACTCATTTTAACCCCAGTGCCTATTTCTGTATGTACGGTGTTCAAGAGATAACTGAAAAGACTGTCTTGAACTAGCTGCTCACCCATGACGTAAGCGTAGGCTGAAAACTTTATTAGGGTAAATAATAGTGTTGCTTTTTAACCCACCAGATCACACAGCATGATGTATCTTTTGTATTCAGCTCTAAAAAGGGTCAAAAGTGGTAAATTGCTCCAGTATTGTCTCTGTCTTAATATGCATGAGAGGTTTAGATAATTCAGAAGGTTTATATAAGCATATGCTTATCCAAACCAGTTAAAAACCTCCAGTTGCTCTGAGAGCCATTCTATATTTCTATGAAACTTTATTGACCTGTACTTAAAAAGCATAAGCTGATTCAAATATTGTGATTTATTTATGTTAACAATGGCCAAAATTATCACTCACCCAACAGCAAGTTAAGAATATTTTCCAGCAGTATCAACAGTTTCCAGATATCATCAACCTCTGCCATACATGTGACATGGGAAGGAAACTATTGTAATGTGTGCCCAAACTTTGCCACCACTGTATGTCGTTGTATTAACAGTGAAAGGTAAAAAATATGGTGCGTACTGTTTCGATATCAGAATAATTTTCCTGTAAAGATGGTTTGAGATTGTTTCCATAATGAATTTGGTTTAATTACTGCAACTCAAAATGTTTTAAAACTTAATTTAAAACATCCATCTGCATATTTAATTATGTAGATGTCATTGTACTAACCAACATAGTGCTTAGGAAAACAGATGTCAATGTTATTGTTTAGGGTAACATTACATTTGAGAGGTGTTGCTGTGAAAGTCTAAACATCGCATGCATTTCTTGATAAAAATCTTTTCTTCAGTAAGAGCAACAAGAGAGTGGTGCCAGTGTGACACCTCTCCCGTAACTAACTGCTCAGTTTTCATGCTCTCTAGTCTAGTTTAAATTAAAACTACTAGTTTAAATTGAAACTACTGCAAAGGCAGCATATTTTGCCTGTTAATTTATGTTTTCCTGTTTTATGTTTTTTCTTCAAAAAGCTATAGGTTCAGAACAGATGTAAGAAAGCACATTCTTTCTTTAAGCTTTCACTGCAATGAGGAAGCTGAGCAGGACAGAAGAGTGACAACGGCCCTGTTGTCAGTGACCAGCCGAGGCCTGGCCACTGCTTGTCATGGCTTTCTCACACCGACATTTCCACTTGAAAAATGCTTGTAATAAAAATAAAGAGGTTAGGCAGCTGGGATGAGAAGTGATTCACCTCGTGCTGCCTCTCCTGCCCTCTGCCTAAACCCCAGGCACGTGTTCCCACCACGCTCGTTAGAGTGGAGGGAGATCTGGTCCCTTGGCTCTCCTGCAGGCAACTACTCATCACGAGGGAAGGACTTTAAAGCCACAAGTGACAGCTGAGTATCAAGCTTCTGACCATACCTTTGAAAATCTCCTGAACATTTTTATTTCATGAAATGGTAACGCACACATTTTCTTGCTTCCCACAGCTTGTTTACCTTAAGAGTGATTTTCAAGTCCAGTGAAGTATATTACTTTTATTTAATATATTTTAAAATTAATTAATCATAAATAAATTTTGCTTATGCAAGGAAAGAATCTATTTTTATGTCTATTAACCAAAAATACATCCAAGTTTCCCTAAGACCTTTATGCTTGAGTGTAATAAATTAGAGTTGTTTCAGCTTGTCATTATCAGAAAGGTATCTATTGTGATGAATTCAAAATTTATACCCTAAATTCAAGTTTGCATCCTCAGTAGTCCTCACTACTACACTTAATTCTGTAGGCATGTAAGTGTCATAGACTAGATCTGTATTGTGTGTTAGGGACCAGTCTGGTGACCATTTAAAGCATAGATGAGGTACCATGTCTACAGGAATATAGAATCATCATAAGACTTAGACTCCAAACCACTTAATTCTGCTAAAGCAAAACTCGTGCCCAAGAGAGACAGCAGGAATGTAGGTGTTTAGGATTGTATTTCAGAGGTATCATGAATATTCTTTACTTTCACCAGTGAGGTTCCTCAGGAACCAAACACGCAGAGCAACCCCAGGCAGTGAAGAAACTTGAACATCTCCTACTTCCAGGATGACACCTTAAGGACCAGGGTCTAGGGTACTGTATGGTGAAATCATCTTTGCTCCCAGAATGAGCCAAGGCAGGAGAACATACAGCACAACAATAAAAATTGTGCACGCCAGTATAACCTCTCTTTCAGGATATTATCATGGAGACAGTGTCACCTCTGTGTGGCTATACAGCTTCCAGCTTGAATCTGGCCCTATTCCAGCAGTTTGGAGCTGGGACACATCGTCTTCCACATAGATGTGCCCTGAGTTCCACAAAGACCATTGTTTCTGTGAATGTAACTCCTGGGTTTTTAGTTTGAAAAATAACATTTCTATCTCGTATCTTTTTCACAACATGAGCTGAAGGCAAGGTAGATAAAAACCGGTAAGTTAAGGACACCAGAGTAAAGCTGTCAGTCCTGCTAAGCAGTTTTCTATGGTTCAGATTTCTCCTGTGAACTTGGTGGATGCCTAAGTCCTTTGTGTAAGACCTTAATATTTTAGAGAAAGGAAAAAAAAAACATTAAATGAATTTTAGTTAAAAAATATCAGTGGGTTTTGAATGGGGATTTTGTCTAACACATTGGCTTGCCATATGGACAGAGTCTTATAGAGCATCCGGTTTCCACCTGCACATGTGTGGAACTTATTTGAATTTTTCCCCTGTTTTTATTTCATTGTCCTTTTTTTTCTCTTGTTTTGTCGTTGGGATTTTTTTCTGTTTTAACAGGAAACTAATTATTTTTAAAGGGAAGAATAAAGAAACATTACAGATAGGCATTAAGGACAAAGAAAAAGCACATTAAAATTAAAATGTCTCGAAAGTTAAGTTTGCTCTGTGTTAGACTATTTGCTCTCCTACGGTTCCCATTTCATTATAGTCTATATTATTAAAGTTATTAATATACAACAAAAAAAGCATGTACATTCTCTAATCATGGACTCACATTAAGTCCAGACAATGTGTCAACTTGTCCCCTGGCTGATATTGTAAATCAATCTCTATGTGCAATGGATAATTTGGATTTCCTACTTGTTACTATATTTTTAAATAAGGGAAAAAATAGTACTAGGGATTTCTGCTCACACATTAGTTTATAGCTTTATTAATATTATCTGCACAATGTGTGGAAAAAGAATCTGAACAGTGGTTCACAGTGAAAAATTTTCTTATCCAAAACACTCAGCTCTGAGGTTCCAAGAAAAACAAATATTTGGTAACACATTGAGTCTGTGATACACTCTACCCTCTAAAAGGGAAGACAAACAGCTGCTGAGAAAGATAAAACAAAATGGTAATTAACAAACAGAAGGACATCAATATAAAATGCAGCTGACAAAAATTGTTCTTGGTTTCTGAATGTCACGCACAAGCTGCATAATTGTGAAGATGTACATAATTTTGTTAAGACCTTCACCGGACAGTCGTTGTATCTGATGCATTGCTAAGTTTTATAGAAAATGCCACGTGAATGCCAGAAATACAGTCATCGAACCAGAAAAAATGTTGATGAAGGGTGTATAGTGCTTCAGTTCCTGAAACTTCTCACCTCATTACTGCCAGGTAGAAAAGAATGCCAAGAATTTACTTCATGTGCATAGAGCTAAAAAGTCAAATTTTAAAGAGGAAAAAGAAGAGCATAAAGAAACTCGTTAAATGTAGCAAAGCTGCATCAAAAGAACTATTTGAAATCTAATAGCCAGACACACCCCAAAAAAAAGATGTTGTATCTTCTAAGCAAACAAAAACCTCTGACTGCCACCAGTGTCAGCTTTGCATTGATGACACCCATCCTGCTGTTCGCCGAAGAACTGCATTGTTGTGCAGTTGCTGAGAGCGTGGGCACTAAACCTCGAAGACCATCGGTGAGGAAGTTCCAGTGACCTGGAGATGGGCAAGACCAGGGGTGGGCACAGGGTCATGGTCAGAACAGGAGCCCCATTGTGTCTGTCAGACCCCAGGACATGGCAGCCAGGCTGCCCTCATGCCCCAGACCTTGTTTTTCATGGAGCACCTGCTGCTCTGCGTTGTGGTGAGGAGGGGAGATTTTTACAGCTGGCACAGACTGAAGCATATAAGAAGAAAATTATTCACCTTGAGGGTGCCGGAGCACTGGGACAGGCTGCCCAGAGAGGCTGTGGAGTCTCCTTCTCTGGAGACATTCCAAACCCACCTGGACACCTTCCTGTGCAATCTACTCTAGGTGAACCTGGTTTAGCAGGTGGGTTGGACTAAATGATCTCCAGAGGTCCCTTCCAACCCCAACCATTCTGTGACCTCTAGGCAGAAGAAATGGGGAATGTAAATGCTCATCTCTCATTTCTGCAAGAAAATAGAGAATCGTTGCAGAGAGCACTCCTTTTCATTTGATGTCTTCTGGTAAAGTAAAATGGTTCTGAAGCTCAGTCAGGGTTGTCCGCAGCCGCCAGCAAGCAATCACTAACACCACGAGAAGATTTTCCGTAGGCAACCGATCTGGACACCAGACTTGCTCATGGGTGCATGGCAGCCCACCCTCTGGAAAGGTCAGACAATGTCATTGCCCTCCTGTGGGAACCTCTGCAGTGCCTTCAGCTGCATCCTGCATACAGCAATCCCATCTGATGGGGTGAAATACTCAGCAAATGGAAACGTGTACCTTCTTGGCATCATGGTGATCACCTTTGTCTGAGAAGGAAAGGCAAAGGATGCCTTACCAGCCTACTCTTTTGAATGGCAAGAGGAAGGATGAACACATACCTGCACTTAAAGATTATTTTTACCAGTAATATGATTATTCCCAGCAGGGGACAGTATGTGCTAAAATACAGAAATATGTGCCTAATTATACAGTTACACCCACACATCCACATCACCCTTTCTTTGTAATTTCCTTCTGAGGAGACAAGCAGAGCTTGAACACAGCATATTTGGTTGACGGGTGCAAAACTTTCCCGCAGTCCACGTCCTCAAAATCTGAGTTTTTATGTGTACAAAAGCAGCTTAAAACCTTCAGCTGAACCCCACTATACACTGCAACTTTAAATGCAAACATTTTTTAAAAGCGTACCTTTTACTGAATCAGCAGGACATAGAACCATAGAATCATTTCAGTTGGAAGAGACCCTCAGGATCACAGAGTCCAACCATAACCTAATGCTGGCACTAAACCATGTCCCCAAGAACCTCATCTAAACGCCTTTTAAACACCTCCAGGGATGGTGACTCCACCGCTTCCCTGGGCAGCCTGTTCCGATGCCTGATAGCCCTTTCTGTGAAGAATTTTTTCCTAATATCCAATCTAAACCTCCCCTGGCACAACCTGAGATGCAGTGATTGTGTCAATCTTTGAGGCTAGATATGGCTACAAGACCTGAAATATCAAAGACAAAACAGCACTAGTTTTGTCAGTGAAGGATATACCCTTCGTAGTTGGTTCCAGGAAAGAAGTGCACTGTAGAAGTAGCCTGAAAGAAGCAGGTGCTAGAATGTAACTGTAGAACATCGAAAAAAAGAAATGCAAAGGCAAAAAAGAATGTGTAACTAATCCAAAATATAAATAAGCATAAGGGGCAAGATAAAATCATATTTATTTTATAGTCACTATTCCACTGTGGAAATATTTATTGTTAATTTGAGCAAAACTAAAGATGTTATTAAAATGGGAAGGTTATTTTTATATACTTATATAGGTTCAGTCATATCAATATACTAGCTTCTAAGCATGCACGCATGCTCCAGGATATACTTTGAATTTTTATTTAGTCTGCATGTTCTGGAAAGTCAGATGTCATGCTCTCCAGGGCCTATTTGGATCATGCATGTTCCTGAATTAATGTGAAGCACAGATCCACTGAATGTGTTGAAAATATTTAGTTGTTCAAAGCTACACAGCAAAGCTGCACACTGGTAAACTTATCAGGTTTAGACCCAAGACTGGATCCAAGACCAATTCAACGGTGAAAATGCAAAAATATAATTTACTGACTATGCAAAACTAGCGTTATAAGTGTCATGGAAGGTGTAGTTAGTGGAACAGTCATGAGATACATGGTGCTTTTCCTTATGAGTCAGACACAGGGCTTGCCGATGCTGCCCCTGGACAAGTAAAGCTTCTACACCTCTTTGCAGGCCCAAGACTGCCAGATTGTGAAAGGGCAGTCAGGCTATTCCATTTTTCTTCCACTGGTAAGCTAATATTCATAACTACCACTTCATGAGTGAGAAAGTGGGCTACTGGATGTTAGCAGTATTTGGTTTATCTGGCCTTTTAAACTGAGATTGCTCTGCATTAAAAAGGTCGGAGTCTACCAAAATGACAATTTCAAGGACATTGAATATAGATTGTCTACTTCACAGGTAAAGCAGCAAAAGCATTTTGACATTAGGCTCAAATGCCAACAACAACAAGCTTCAGATTTCAAATTTGCGATATGATTTATAGGGAGCGTCAGATAGTATGAAACAGAATCCTCTCCAATGAAAACTAAAAATCAAGAGGCTTGCATATCCCAGCCTGCAAGTTGAATCTCTCTCTCTCTCTGATCCAAGGTATGGTCACATATTTCTCCATAGCTGAACAGAATAAGAGTGGTTGGGTCCTTGTGTCCACAAGAATGCAAAATTCAAGCTCAGGGTCCTGCTAATACAGATATACTTATAAAAAGAAGTATTAAAATTGTCTTGTGTACTTCGATAGGTGCTAAGCATGATACTCTCTTTGGATATGCAGTGGCTTGTTTGAAATGTAGTAGCTGACTCCATATGTGTGTTACTAGACATTTGCAAAGTAAAATGAATTTCCTTAAAATGTATTTGCTGAAACCTCCATGAAAGGGTAATTCTAAGGAAGAAACGCCTTTGTCACCAGGAGAACATAGCAGGCATGTCCCTAGGGCGTTGGCTGCTTGTATATTTGGGTTTCACTTTGAAGATGATATGCCACGGAGACACTCTAGGTCTAGATATAAGCCAGAGATCAAGGAAAATGACAATCCTGTAAGGCTGCCCTGAACAAAGGGAGCTAAAAAGTGTTCAAGTGAACACATGGATTCAAACTTGGAAGTCCTATAAATGCTTAGTGGGGGAACTTTGCAAATCCATACCAGCCTGTCAGCCACTAAAGGTTCATCACCACAGTGAATTTTGTGATTGCTCCATGGACAGTATTTCAGCTTTTTTTTTTTTCTGCACTGAAACCAGTATTTTGCAAAGAAATACAACAGATTCTTTTTGCCTAATTATACATTCAAAATGTCCAAGTTGAATACAGACAAATCACAGCTTTTTAGTTGAACATAGTATTTCAACATGCAAATATATCTTGGCATTCTATAAAAGTTACAACCACACTTTTTCCAACCACCATAAATTTGTCATAAGTATCCTGATTTTATGCAGTAAAAATCAGTGGGAACTTTTGCACAAACTGAGACGAGTGGTGGATCAAACCCTGTGTACACTGACCTCATCCTACTGCCAACAAGACCTAGAGCCACTTTTGCTTTTTATATCTGAAAGCTGATAACCAAAATGAGGATTCCAGGAATGTCAATTTTGCATTCTACATTGAAGTTGTGTCAGCCACAAAACTTTTTGAGGCTAAAGTACTGTAAAAGAACACAGTAAATACAAGTTTCCTTTCTTCTTATGCCCCCACCACATGCACGCGGTTGCTTGAGTATGAAGCTCCAGCAAATAATCTGACAATACAAACATGAACCCTTTAAATGTTTAAAATATCCTGATTACAACAGTATTAAATCTGTGTCCCTTTACTTGGGAACTCTGGTCTTGACAGGGACTAAAATGACTCTAAACCTCATCTCTTTTTCAGACAGAATTTCCTAGCTCCTGCTGTGTGGCATCTACCACTAATCTGACATGCCAGAACAGTGGCAGAACAAAGAGGAAACCATTGTAAATGTATTTATTTTCTAAATCTGCATAAAATGGGTATTTCAAGGATGCACTATTCAATCTCTGACTGCAAAGTTTTGTCACCTCTAATCAGTCTTCAGTGTAGAATTTTATCAGTAAATGCAGAAAGAAATAGTAGCATTTCATAACTGCATCTGGAGGTAATAAAGTGTAGGTCTGTACGAGGAAGCTACAACAAAATATGTCAGGGTATGAATATCAAGCACAGTGACTGCTGTGCTCTAAGACTCTATGTAGATGCTCTTCAACACTAAGACTTCAGGGTTTTTTTCCAGTTTTTCTTAATCCATTTTCACAGTGGACTCCTACAGAGGAATTAGTGTCCACATGGAGAACTGTTTCTTAAAGGTATTCTGAGACATTTTCCAACTAGACAAGCACTAACTGTTAATATATTTTAAAATATATATTTCCCCATAGTAATAAAATAACAAACCTGAGTACTTTTTCAGAGGAAATTAGAGTTCCTCAGAGACTAAATCACCCCCATCTGCTGTTTTGCAACCCATGTTGTATGGCAGCCTCTCCTACTTACACATGCTAAAACAGTGCATGAACAAAGAGCAACCCTGGCACATGCATACATTTCCCAAATTTACATAAAATTAGAATTTCCAGAACGCATAATGTGCCAGCCGTCTCCAAGTATTGTTAGTCTGACTTGTCTTTGAACCAGGTTGGTACAGTATCGATTATATATGAAAAAGGCTGTTACTTTCCCTGTAGTACATGCTGTTTTGCAGAAAATGTCACAGAAATTTTAAAAATGTGCCAGACTGTTCGTATAAAGTGGCATGCAGAAAGCAGGCATGTTCTATTTTTTTCACTTAGGAGTGAATTTTTTGATCAAGTTATTGGTGTTCCATGCCTAGAAAACGTCAAACGTAAGCAGCCAGCCATATTCCCTCAAGTAGGCAGCTAAGTTACCTGTTTCTCTATCCAGAAAGACTCACATGTTATCCATCAGGATGGGGATCAGCTGGTGAACCATGTCACTTCTAGTTGGGTCTTTTCAGATACAAATATTATGATGGCACTGCATTACTTAGTGTGAGAATTTTAGATTAATTTTCAATATCTAAAAATTTAATTCACAATATGAATTGCTCCAGGTCTGGCCTAATGAGTATTGCTGGCATATCACATCTTTATTGCAGTTATTTTTAAGACAGATATGTGAGAAGAAGGACTACACAGAGAAAGCATTTCCCTTCATTAGGAGTAGAGCAAGCCAGCCCAAACTGTATCCTGTCTGCTGAGGGTTTAATGGGAGATTTATTGTGAAAGGTTTATTTGTATTTCAAGTTTCAACAACATTAACAAAACACCATAGATGTTGGTAGAACTCACACTGAGAGAAAATACAGTGAAAATTTTTTGAAATAACTAATTTTACTGATATTATTAGTAAAAAGAAAATTCTATTCAGAGAAAAATTGCCCCAGCATATATTAAAAAGGTACTCTGTCATTTTTTAGAAATTCTTTGAACAATGAAACATGGAACACTGGCTGTGTTCAAAACTATGTGTTTCCAAAAAGAATCCCAGTGTTTCTTGAATAGTCTCTTGCTCTGAGTTGTACCAAAAATGTTAATTCCATTTTGATATTCTATTTTTATTCTATTGAAGAGTGTGAGTTTTCATATTTTACTAGTTTCACTTAGCACATTTCATAGCACAAAAATGCCATGGAATGCAAATGTAAAGGAAAAAAAAAAATCAAGATTCCACATTTTGTTTGTAAGCATTGCCACTAAACCTATGGCTGGAAATCAATTTCAGGTGCTAGGTGTTAATCAGGAGTAGGCTAGTGGAGTATCTCACAGCATGTTGTTATTTGTGAACTCAACATTTGTGTTCTTGATATTCAGCAGAGTTTGCGGACAGCTGGGAGACGTTTTCACAGCCTCCAACTCTTCCCAGGAATTTCTGTACCTTTACCTTGGTTTTCGGTTCCAAAGTAATAATAGATCTACATATTTATTCAGTTTTGCGGATTGGAAAATATTTCTTAGTACATACAACATAGAGGATCTTTCAGTTTTGCCCATGTAATGATACTGTAGATTCATACCCCGGTCTTACTGTCATAAATATCTGTCTTCGAAGTTGAAGCCTTGATGCTGTAAAAGCTTGTACAGACATTATGCAGACATGTTGTTTTTGTCCTTACCAAATAACTTCTAAAATCAGCGTACTTTCACTCTGTTTATCTGTTAAACATGGCAGGAGTGTGGATATTAGCAATTTTTGTTGTTTATTTGTTTTCTTACTTTTGCATTAACAAACTTTCATTTTAGTGAAAAGAACTCACATAGTCGAAGAAGTTGAACTTCTGGGGAATCTTCTGTATTTTATTTTTTTTTTAACTATTCCTAACCTAGTTGGGGACAAAACTTTTTCTGAAGTTGTCCTATGAATAAATAGGGTATGTAATGAGCAACCATTACATATTATTTCCTCACTCATGTGGAAACCCCCATAACTCCCTAATGAAATCACCACTTGCAAGTCTTTCCTTGGAACTGGGTTAGTCACCTTTTATGGTGAATTTTATGTCTCCTCTGTTCATGTATATTACTATCTCATCTATATATACTGTATTTATATTTTATGGTCTAGTTTCCTATTTTGTTGTGTTATCACTAAATGTTCTGAAGGCCTTTTGGATACAGAAAATATATCATGATAAAGATTCTACTAGCCTAATTAAGACAAAGATCCTTAGAGATTACTGACAAATAAAAACAATATTTTTGTTTCTTTCACTTTTGCTTCCAAGTGTTTTAATCAACTAATGTGAAGAAGCCTATCAAATAAAAAAAAAAAAATACACCTATTTTTATTTTCCTTTTCTAAAGTCCCCTAGAGACATAATGCAAACTCCAGCTCGGTTGATGTTTTCCAAAATGTTTCACTCTGTGACAAGACAACTATGCAAACTCTGCTGGAATAATACACTTTACGGTAGTAAACTGGTTTCAGATTAGTAATTTTCTGTAGCATACAATTCTATTTTATTTTTGGTACTCCATTCTTCAGCAGGTACTTGTTACAGTAAGCAAAAAATTCAATAAGAGATACTTACAGTATTTTTATACAGTCTAACGCAGCTCAATTTTCATGCAAAACCACCATAGTAATGTAACATTAAATCATGAACTTTAGGTAGTGTTTCTGCATAGAAAATAATAATCACGAGGGAACTGTGACTTATGCACTTCAAGTGATTTTATCTGTCTTTTGACCCATTACTATTTCACAGGCAGAAAATAAGTCTGAGTACAAATATTGCACGTGAAACTGTACTTCTCCTTATCTGAGGAACACTGATATAGTCTTCCACCATATCTGAATTAGTTTTACATAGTGCCATATTAGGTTTCCCTTACAGAGTGCTAAACTAAACACCTGACTTGATAAAAAAATGGAATTACCTTCAAAGCCACACCCCACAAGTTGTATTTCCAATCTAAAGCAGATATTTGAAGTACATAGATGCCTAGGTGAAATGTTGCTGGATATAGGTGAAATCTGTGTTACAGAATCCAAGACTCTTAAATACACCATGAGCACAGCATTACGAATGTACCTTTGGAGGCCTGCAAATTCTAACTCTGCTGTCTGAGTGGCCACAACAAGGAGCACTTAAAGCAGCTCCTAAGGGCACTGGCAGGTAAATTAAGGCAAGTCCGCAGCAGCCAAAGATGAATCACAGAGAGCATTTTGGAAGGTCACAGAAACTCACCTTCCTGAAGAGGAAGCACCTGCGCTTATATAGTTGAAGGACTAAAGAGACATTAAATGGTGTTCTGCCTCACAGACACCCTGCCTAAAACTAGCAAACATGAGACCAAGACAAAGAGGCCATGCAGGCATGCTTGGAGTCCTTTGGACCTATCAGGACATAAAAGATAAGGAACAACTTAATAAATTATGGGGTTTATAAATTGTTTTGAGAAACTGGTATCCATGATGATGTGATTTTTGCTGTGGATTGTCCATGCCACAGGCACAGGCGACAGGCACGTGTGGGAGAGCATCACTTCCCAGCCCTGGCTTGTGGGTTTGGGAAGGTTTTGACTGCTTTCCATATGGCTCAGAGATGGAATGAATAAACCCAGCCAGCTCCACGGAGAATGAGCTCATGCAAACCTGCAAGGCGTTTTCAGAGCTGGAAACACTTAGAAACGTCACAGCAACACCCAGCTGATCCCCCTGGAATCAAGCTGGCTCCTGCCACATTTATTTGCTCTGGCCACGCAGGACCTGAACTGATTCCATGTTGCTCCAGTAACTTTTCTCGTGCTCCATGGTACTCCCTACTTACCCTGCAAAGGACACTTTTCATGTGAGCCCAGGACTATTAGGATACAGGAACCATCTCAGGACCAGCAGTTTGCCCAGCCTGGCAAGTTTTTTGAATGCAACACAGCTCCTTTCTGGCTCTGTGGGAACCAAGGAACGTCCAGAAACACGAACAAAACCAGTAAGCCCAGCTGGACCCAGCTCCTTTCTTGGATGGACAGCAGAGTGCCTGTAGTCTCTTCAGCTATTTTATTTGAGTTTTAAAGCAGCATCAAGCACTGGCTGCCCATTATTTCGGATATGGAAAGCTGTTATTTCTCCGATATGCTTTTGTGTTGAATTAACACTACTGTGCTTTAAAAGGCTGGCAGGTGACTGAACTGCCCTGTAATGGCTTCAAAGAGAGACAGATTCAAGTGCAGAAATAGATTCTGGCTTGCCGAGGTGACTGCAGTGAATTGGTGCCAGAAGCATGGTGCCTGAAGGAAAAGAATTTACGAGGTTCCACAAAATCAAAAGGACAGTTGAAGCCTGAGGTGCAAAGAAATGAGGCACTGCGGTCGTATCTGAACCTGCATCTATGTGTGGTTTCCAAAGAAAACGCTGGGCTCTGTGAGTAGTAGGAGAACTGCAGAATCAGACATCAGACACCTCTTCAGCCAGCAGCCACCATCTGCCTGGAGCAGCAGTGCTGGATCATCGTTACCCTGTGATACTTTGTGACTGCAAAATTAGTCGGTTTGCAAAGAGCTGAAAGTATGAGTAGAATCCGTGTAAAAGAAAAGAAATCACACAATAACTCTCAGGATGTCGAAACCATCAAGGTACCTGCGATCAGTTCCTCTCAGCCACCACAATTGACCCTTCATTGCTATTTCATTCCACATAGGACTTCAGCTTTAAAAGACCGGTGTTTTCTTGCTAAAACCAGGATACTGGATTGTGTAGCTCTTCATAGCTCTACAGTCTGGGTGCAAATCTTTTATGTCAACTGGGACAAGAACTGGGTGCACAGCACCTGTCTCGGTCTCCTGTACGGTAGGGAAGCTGGGCACCTCCTAGGGCACAGGTGAGTCACGTCCCAGATTGGGGCAGTCAGCATCTGGAGACCCCAGGCATGTCATCGATGGTTGACTTTTAGACATGGATGGAGTCATTCTTTCCAAACACACTTGATTAAACCAGGTCATTGCTATCACTGTATGTAAACATTTTTTAGTCTTACTCTACAAGAAATGTTGGAAGGGTGGTTGTAATATCCACTTGAAATAAGAAATCATCATCCTGAAAAGACTGAGGAAGACTGGCCTAGAACACAAAGAGGTTATTAAGGCCTTTGAAAAATATACCACCTGAGCTTGAGTCAATAGCCAGCGAGGTAATTAATAAAGAGCAAGACTAACAATATATTTGTATTCTCTTTGTGTACAAAATGTAGCCGAATAGACATAAAATCCATCCTGCCATTGTCTTTCTCTTCCTGTGGTTGTGATGGAAAGGAGATGAATGGATTTAAGAGTGGTTTCCTATACAGTGGTAGTCTTGTACAGTATCCCATTAGCATTACAGAATAGGATTGGTACTGCAATGAATTATCTAGACAAGAAGCTCTATACATACTTCTCTATCACTCATGCAGGGTATGTGACTAGACTTTCATACAAATTCACCAACTTTTCACGAAAAATAAAATGTAAAATATGACTACTGTAAATTCTTTCTCTAGGAAAGCTAGAGTCCTCAAGGTTTTAAGAATACCCGTTTTGAGGAAAGTAAAATTATTTCTGATTAAGGCATTTTATGCATTTGTTTTGAAATGTTTGGTTTATAATGTTGTATTGCAATGGATCTCTCACTTTATATTACATTGTTGGGATGCATACTGAGAGTTGATTTTAGAGCAAGCTGCTGCTGGCAAGGCAGAATGCCCTCTCCCCACAGCCCCAGCTGCATGCTTCCTTTCTCTCTTCATACCAGAGCATCCTTTTGTGCAGTCAGCTGGGTTCAGTTAGCAACTTCTTTATTTTTCTGGCATTCTAGGTGGACCCTGGTCTGAGTAACAACTTATGTCTAAGTAGATGGGTGCAAACCAAATCAAGTTTGCTTTATTCATATTCCAAGGTAAGTTATTAGCTCAGGTACATGTAGTTACCCTGTTTCCAAGCCAGAGTTGTGTTCCAGCTCAGATATATATATATATATATATATATGTATGTATGTATGTATGTATATCTGTTTGTACATACCTTGAATGGTTCACTCCCAAGCTAGTTTTAAAGTTGTTTTAGAGTAACAAATGTTAACTCTAGGGGTTTTGCCAAAATAAACACAAAATCAAACAGAAGCAGACCTTGCTGATAACCAGTCTGTACAGTACTGTTCAAACAGCTGGAGCTCCTGCAGGTCCCAGCACCGAAAGTCTCAGTGGGAAGGCATCAAGGCATTGCAATATGCATTGCAAGGTAAAGCATTTCAATTATAGGGGACAAAAGAGTTGCAACAATCGCTCTGTGCCATGTTTTTTTTTAAGGCCCTTAGAGCCTAATGCCAGTGATTCACTGTTTACTGAAAAGACAGCTGAAAGAAAATAAAAATTACGGAGTGAAAAAATACAGAGTTGCATAAGCAAAGACATTCTGAGCTGTCTGACAGTTCTGAGCAGCCGTTCATTGAATTTGGACTCATGCATTCACAATTCCTTTGTTTATATTCCAAGCTTATTATTTAAAAAATATTGCCAAATGCCATTTATATTCAAGTACACACTTTTTTGTCTGTGAAGTAACATGAATCTTTTGGAAGAAAAATACAGAGGAAAATCAGGACCTAGAGAAAGAAAGTTGCCAAGAAAAAAAGTGTTACAAGTGTCCAAACCATAGATTACAAGAGAACCAGTTCAATGAACACTGAGTTTTCCCTGTACAAATATTTGCTTAATATTCCATCAAGTTCTTTTCTATACTATTCCCATTTTCCACAAACTGCATTTTGCATGCTTTAAAGGTGATTACACAGGAAAGAAAATCATATTTTAGAGTCTCTGAGAGGCAGGATTAATGAGTGGCTTAACCTCAGTTTCTTTGAATGGGCATTTATTGATCTTCACAATAACATAAAGAAGTGAATGATGGAGAATTCACTTTGTCTACCTCACTTCTCTGGTGTGGTGGACTCAAAAGGATAGAGGCTAATGGTAGTGAGACTGTGAAAGTAATATATGAGACGTAAGAAACTCGTGTAATTTAACATGCCAGGCATTCTTTGTTTCCTCTTACAAACTTACCCTTGCAGCTTGCAAGTCTAGGTACACACAGACTATTTTAAAATGCAGAATTTTAATAAATTCACATAAGAAAATTATGTGCTCACTTTACGAGGTCAAAAGCTTTTTTTTTTTCACTAACTCAGCTTGACCGTGTTGGACATTTAAAATTCAATTTATGTTTTTTCCATCCAATCTAGTACATAAGCATCAGTAATAATGGTTTGGAAGCCACATATCTGTACAGTTTCAGCTCTTATTCCTAATGCGACTATAACTATAGCATCTAGGTGGAGTACTGATAGCCTTGTTAAAGATTCATGCAGTGCCTGGGACACAGCTCTGTTCTGTAGCTACATCAGTGCTGCTGGGCTGACAAATATAACATCGTTTGTCTCCCTGTGGTGTGGCTCACAAGCACATCTCACAGTAGCAAGTATTCTTTCATAAAATAAGTTTCTGAGCACTGCAGGATGCAACAATAATTCATGAAATAAAAATAACAACAAATGAAAAATTAACATTTAAACAAGCAATCTGTAAATCTCATTCTCATATAGCTTGGTTTACTGTGGAATTCATAGCAATTACAATATCTAAGATCAAACTGCTTTGAAAACGCTGATGCAAGCTTCAATTTATGCTGCTATGTCTTAGTGTAACCTGTAATAATTCAATAATTTTGCAATCACTATTCACTACGTGATCTTATTTCTCCTAATTTTATATAAGTCAACGTCCTAACTCTTGGAAAGGATCTTGACTTACACAGGTGTGAGAACAGCAGTGGGCCCTCTGTGCTAACACTGCAGGTGCAAATTCTGTGCTATGCCATGACCCACAGTGCCCTGTTGACTACGACGTGACTACATCATGTGTGAGACATCACAGCTAATATTTCCAAAAGCAACTCCTGCACCCGTCAAAGATGCCTGGCCCATATTCTATTTCAGCTGAGCACCCAAAATCACAAAGCACCTTCACAAATGTGCCAAATGTTATGCCTCTTTACTGACATTTCACTTGCGAGATCCCCTATCATTTTTTCCCACTGGCCAGCTTAAAGTCACATCTTGACCTGGCAGCTTGCTGGAAGAGCTTGTGCTGCAGCCTGTCTAAGCTACCACGGGAGAAATGTAGATTCACTAAAGAAATACATCTGTCCAAGCAAAATCTTTGCTTCCCATTCTGCTTGTTGTTTCTCTGCTACCTCTTGAGCAACTGCAAGTAAAGAGATGTGCAGTACAAACTATATGTAGTCCAAACTACATGTCCAATATGTCCAGAACTGATGTGAATCCCAAGAGGAAGATTCTGCTATATTCACAGAGCTCTGCTCTGCTCTGAGATGCTGCAAGCTCTCATTGCTAACATAACAATGCGTGTGAAGAACAAAGGAAATCCACACAGACCTTTCATGTGAGATATGCTAGGATATACGCTTGAGGACATAAAGCTGGGCTTTGGTGAAGGAAGCCATAATAATAAAGACTTCAAACAGCACACTGAACCTCAGCATCTCCCCATCTGCAGCCTGTGGAAGGCAGGGGCTGATGCCATGCTGCTACTGGCAAAGGTATTTCCCACCACGTGGGCCCACTTTGCTCCAGCTGTGTGCAGGCTCTAGGCTGAACCGCCACCACCACACATGGCTGATCTTTCACACCTGCTTCTGACCCTTAAGCAGCTGCTTTGACCAGAGCTGGATGCAGCTGCATGCGGTGCCACGGGCTGTGTGCGAACAGGCAGCACCATCACTGCCAGGAGCTCATAGAACCCATTCTCCGATGGCCAGAGGTGTTCTGTAGGATCATGCATGTAGGGAAGGGCTATTGTGGGCCACAGAGAGTTGAGTAAGGCACATACCATGACTCAGTACTCAGTGCAGCAACTGCACATAGGTCTTAATTTGTTATAACTTCATTTTTTCCCAATTTTGTCCTTTGAGAAGCGAGACTCCGAGACAAGCTTTATTTTGGGGCTGGCTCAGAATGGTCTGTCTCACACTTAGTGGAGTCCTGTTTTGGCTGGAGAAAGCTGTGGCTGTATAACAGTTAAGCTGGTAATAAACCACTAACTTTGAGTGTTTTTCCCAGTTAAAATAAAATCCACATTTGTTTTACAGAAATAAGAATGTCTTGCAACTTTACTTATTAATTACAGCTGTAAGTGCCGAATCCATTCAAAAATCATTATAAGCCAGCTAAAGACAGAAGTGAAAAACCATTTTATCATAATTATACAACTATGAAGTTTTCTAATACAGAAGTATTTCAGAATTTCCATTTGTTTAAAGTGCCTTGTAGATTTCGCCACAGTTTTTTAATTGCACGATCAAAATCGAACACCTGTTTGAAATTAGCATACATCCAAACAAGAAAAAAAGACATGTGTTTTTGACAGTGAGAATAATTAACCACTGGGAAAGACTATCAAAGGATATGATGCATTCTCATTCACCCTCTTTAAATCACAAGCAGGTCTGTTTTCAAAAGACACCATCTCTTATCCTGGGATCGTGTATTTGAAGTTCCACTACCTGTGCTATGCAGGAGATCATAATAATGATGGTCATTTTTTGCCAGAGATGTCAAAGAACATATTGGCTCCTGGGACACTCACATAGCAAATCCCTGAGCTCTGGCTCCTGTCAGCTGCCATCAGCCTGCAATCCCTCTTTCCTGCAGATAAAACAGCCAGCAAGTTTCAGAGATATTTGTCCCCATTTGGTCTGCAGCTCTCATGTTGCCCCTAGTACAGCCCTCCACCTGGCCTGGAAATCTCTTGTTAGAATAAGAATAATATAGTAATTGCTCTGAAAATGTTTTATAAAAGAAAAAGTTATCCCACATATTTTATCAAGATGTAAGAGCACAATTAAGAGGTGTTTTAGCCACCTTTCATTGATTTCACTACCCCAATACCTTTAAAAACACAGCTGTTTCTTCTTAGACTTAAATATTTGGACCTTGTTGTGCCAAGAGTTGTTCAAATACTGAATTAAATGCTGTCCCAGGCATGAATAGCTTACATACCTGCTGCAAAGCAGTGAGCCAAATTCCACTACAGTGCAGAATTTTCCCCATTTCTACCCCGAGTATTCCGCCCCGCTCCTGCTCTGGCTGGGGCTGCAGACTGGACCTGCCTCTCACCTCAATGACCAGAGGAACCGGGAGCCCAGGAGATGTCTCTGCGCTCACAAAAGGGCAGAGCCAGTCACCTGAGCGTTCATCACCTAAATCCAGCCTACCTTAGTCCCATCCTCCAGACACTGGATGAGTATAGATCCTAAGTAGAGGAGTTATTGCTGGTCTAAACGGTACTTATAAGTCAGGTAGCACAAGGGGACAAAGGGACTGTGCTACGATGGCTTCTTTCTGCTTCCTCTCCATCTTTTCTGTCTTCTTCTCATTCCACAGCTCAGTGGAGGCAACTGCAGCTCCCAGACAGCCAGCAGGATCCTCAGAAACTCTCCTTGTTGTATCTGTAATTTTATTCGGTGTTTTTAATTTCCACTCAGTTTCAAGGGACGAACATGTAGCTGTGGTCTCAAGTATCTTGTTATGAGAAAATATTCAGCCCAAAATACATAGTCTTCATGATACAAACCATAACTAATAATAGCAAGGGGGTGTTGTTAATACGGTGCAAGAAAATAGATTATCACTGTAGCATGTAACGAAGACTGCAGCTAAAATTACCCCAAAAGTCATGCAGTATGATTTGTTAGAGCTTCCAGTCACTCTCAGGCAACACAGAAATGCTTTACAGGTTGTGTCCTAGGCATATAGTTCTTAAATAAGCATTTTTTGTCAGTGCTGTCCAATGCTCAGATTTCTACTGAAACATTTTCCACTAATACTTTGAGAGAATTAATTCTAAGTATCACTGTGAAATTTTCACCAATTTCTTGAAAATGCAATTGTAGAATTGCAAAGCAAAGCAATGAAACTCACAGTTTGTACATTTTTTTTAATTTAGAAGAAGTCAATAAGTGCAAATTCATGTACAAAATTTGTCTAAAGTTCATGTATTCCAGATTGGAATTTGTAGAATAATTCACTTGGCATGACTTTAAGCCTCTTCGGCCACCTTCAGTTCCTCGGCACCTTCACCGTTACCCAGTCAATATACAAGCTATTTCTTCCTTTACTCCAAGCAGATGTGAGCTCATTGTGCCAAAATTTGTGCCAACCAAAGGCCGTTTTCACATCTCAGTAGTTCAGAGTAGTTCATCCCAGGGAGAGCTCACCAGTCACACTTGTCAGTGTGCTTGACCATTTTTGCCCAGAAGAACAGCAGCCCTGGGCTGACACAGGGTATGAGCTGACCAAGCCCCTCCTGCCTGCAATGTACCATTTAGACATACCTACAGACACAGCTCAGCTTCTGCAGGAGCCTTCATGCCAGGAGGGGGAATTATAGCACGATTAATAAACAGCTTTGCCTTTGATGCCAAATAGGAGGAAAAATATCGCGAACGCAACAAGGTAGCTATTAGAAGGAGAATTGCAATTTTAATGTTGTGGTTAGAGGGGTTCTCCCTGAAATCTCCAGGATCTGTAATACTGGAAGAGTTTCTTTCCCTTTAGAGAAGAAGCCATTCAACAGACATGGCAGGGTCAGGAGTTTGCCTTCTCTGCTTTTGCAGTCACTTCTGTCTAGACTCACCATGGCAGAGCTCTATCTGCTTGACTGCCAGCACCAGCCTATCTGGCACCTGTCCATCTTTGGCTATGATTCGCTTGCCACTAATGTAATAGTAATTAATTAACTAATCCTATCGGGTTTATTCGCATACGAGTAAAGTATCTGCTGTATCTTTGCATAAATATGCTTTTGTGCTAAGCAGAAGTAAGAAAAGCCAAATGAAGTCTCCATAATGTCAAACTGAATGGGAGTGCTTGTGGAATATGGACATTTAAAAGGACATAAGTATTAAAGAACTGGGCACCTGAAAAGGAAGTTCACTTAATTATAGCCACGATGCCAGACAGGGGGCAAAATATTGTCAAGACAGAAACAATGTAGTTATTGAACAGGAACTGCAAGGTTTTATTGCTAATTTAATTAAGAGCAACATTAAATTCCATTGCAAAATATTGTCTCTTTGCATGCACCAAGGCTGAATAATGCTAGCCTATATTCAAGAAAGGTCTCAGGTGCTTACAACAAGAATTAGGTGGAGCTGAGGTACATAAAGCCAAAGTCGTAATCCAGTGATTCATGATGGCTTTCCATTGTAAGCCAGGGTCCACAGTGTGCCCCAAGTTATGGTTTCCTCATCATCCTCATCAGGAGGTCTGACATTATCCCTGGTGTCCCTTCCCCTCTCTGATGCCAGAGAAGGAGACACAGATGTGCAGAGGAGTGGTGGGGCAGCCCAGTCTTCCCCAGCCTCAAGTTCTGACCAGGGAGCTCTCTGAGGGTAAGACTTCCCAGAGTATTGGCATCTCTTCCCCACTGTGTACACTCGGCCATGACTTCTACCTAATTCTGCATTTATTTAAGCTCACCAGGTGAATTTCTGTTCAAAAGAGAGGTGAGTCCATAGTCAGTAGGTTTCTGAGATGTCATTCTGAAACAACTCATTTTCCATTGTATTGGATAACAAGCGCAGAAGCCTCACTCAGGGCTCTGGGTTGCACTCGCAGCTGGTGGGCATCTGAGCCCTCCCCTGGGTCAGACCCTGTGAACTGTGAAGAAAACTTCTCCACAACAGTGTGACTGGCTTAAATACCTCACAGGACACATAAACACCAAAATTGTGATGCCTAGTGCATAGCAAAAAATGTAGCTTTTTATCGACACAATAGAACATGGTTTAGCACTTGTTTATTAAAAATTCAATTCATGAGATTACAGTTGTCATTAATCTAATTTATAATCAATGTTTATTGAATGTGTATGTCCTTGACTTTTGTAGAATTAAAAGGAAAGTACATGGCAAGTCATGCTATTGCCTTATGCAGTATCAGACAACACACTTTTGAAAAATCACAATGTTTGCTTCTCACTTGATATGTCTACGCTAAAAGATGATGTACAGCTGCAGGTGTATGTCTGTCCAGATCAGCTAGTCTAAAAGGTCGCAGCCACAGTTGCTAGTGTTGAGTTTCTTGAACTTTATGTCTTGCAATGTTTGATAATTACAAGATAATAACAGCTCATTTAAACATTTCCTTATGCCAAATTATATATCATGTAATGAATAAAACAGTGCATTACTGTATGTGCAGTTCACCATAATATTTTAGCATAAGATTGATGGCAAGTGTTTATGCTCCAGGACATAGGTGGCTTAAGTGATTAATAATGATCACATGAGCGGGTGTGTATGAAACATGGAAGCAGAATCCCAGCAAAGCCGCTGTTAGCACGTCTCAACCACGTCATCCAAACACTCTGCATTTGCAGCAGCCTGCAAGGCTAACAGGGGCATTGCCTTTGCGCCCAGGAACAAGGCCTTCATTAATTTGCCTTCTATTACTGATTATTTTGTTATTACTAATATACAAGGGGGGAGATGAAAAAGCTTGTCTGGGTTTGTGCTCTTTTCTGGAGTGCAGCATGTCTTAGAGAACAGTGATGTGTTGATCACAAGTTCAACCTGACTCAGAAGAAGGTAATTCTCTAGTTTCTGAATCTCTTACCTACTGTGGAATAATGCAGACACATGCTTGCTTGCTTGCTTTGTCTCTCTCTTTTCCAGCTCTGTCTCTTCTTCCCTCTGTTTTGTAAGTTTTATTAGTTATTCTACCATAATTCTACAGAAATACTGCATTATATGAAAGGATTAGATACTAAAATCACATCACAAAAATATAAAAGTTCTAGTTAGTATTTAAAAAGCCCTTTTATTAGGCAAATACTTTGCTATGGATAAACCAGTAGTTTAGCAACCAGTATTTCTCTTTCACACATAATGTCTCATAAAAGCCTGACTTCTGTCCCTCATAACATGAAATAATGATGGGTACAAGCCAAGTGCCCCTGTGACTGCTGCGTTTCCCAGAGGTTGCCTAATTCTGAGGATGGTCAACACATTGCCTGGTGTATCTACCTGCCCCAAGCTATTCAACAGCCAAGGTCATTCAAGGAGGTAAGAAACCCACGCAAGAGGTCTCCTACCCTTGTCATCTATCAGTCGTGGATCTTGGCTCATCCATAGCACAGAGGGACAGGTGGGCATGTAGTTTATATGAAGACATAAGGAGTTTCTGAGGAGCTTAATCAGGACTTTCCCCCAAACAGGTCACTGTTGTTGTATTTAAAGAGTTCAGGCTACTCTTAAGTATCCCTGGTTGCCCTGGGAGTTGAAAGCATCCACCTGTAATACAGGGGCCTTAATTAGTAAGCCGGTTCTTTCACTGTGTGTCATTTGGCAGTTCTCATTCCCCCTTCAAAGACACCAAGATAGTATGGCAGCATGGAGCTGTCTTCTGTTCCCTGGAGAAGGCAGTGCCACGAGCACAAGCAGTTGGCACACTCAGCCCCAGAAAGATCCCCTAGTGGAAAGGAGAAGGAATTTCCAAATAAATACAACCAATATAGTGGCTCATCTATGTCCTGTGATCTCCCTGCCATCACACATATACAAGGCATGCTCATGTACTGTGGTCCCAGGAAATCTGAATGTCCTCCTGCCGCCATGTAGTCTAAAAAGAAATTAAAGAAGCTCCTATATGGCTCTGAGCTATACTAGACGCCACAGGGATGGTGGGAGCTTAACTATCTATATATAGTTTTATATTTCTGCACCAATAACTGCAGGCTGACATGTACTCTTGTTTTCTCTTGATGCACATGCCATTGGGGACTGACCTGTATTAATGGCCACAAGGCAGGCTCGTGGCTCCAACTGGAGGCTGTCTCTCCCTGGAGGGCTATAGCGTCCTGAGAAGGAGCCCATGTTTCTGGTCCTTAGAGCAATGCTCTAATCTTGAATCATTGAATATTAAGGTCAAGGGCAGGATATTCTCCACTATAATTCAATTAAGTGGTAATTGATAAGTTACAAAAAGAAGTTAGCATATACTTTAATTTTTACTACTTTATGTAGCTAATACCGTATTTCTGTTATCTGCCCAATCTACTCAGAACTTATTAAACTTTCACTTCTCTAGAAAAGGCTGTTCAGAAACTTTCCAATTAACCATTCTGTTTATTATTTCTCCATTTACCCTTGAAATCTAGTTCTCACCTTTCCACCCACTTGTCCTAGTGTCACCCACACACATATGCACGCACATACCTCATGTGTACCACCAAGTCATACATATCTCACTCGTTAAATGATTCAGCTCACCTAGTTCATGCCTGCTCAGAATGCAGAAATTATCAATTCCCTTTCAGCCTACCCACACTGTTTCATAAATATTATCCTCACTCAGGCATATGTAGTTTTGGTCAAATAATCTCCACTGATACCCAAAGAAGACCCGAGCTCTGGATTTCCACCTCAACTCTGAAATGCGACTCTGAACCTCAGAAGTATCAAGACCTCTTAGATCAGTCCCATCATTATCCATGTACCTCTACGGTCTCTTTTGCAGACAGTGCTCTCAGAAGAGCTGCAAGTCTTCGAAAGCTCAGCTGAGATTCACAAAAGGACGTAGTTGTCTGAGGTGAGACTGTGCTGGGATTTAAGCACCTTTCTAGGTCTAAGACAGAAATCCACAAATTCCACCTATCTTTAGACATTTACACATTTTGCCAATCCAGTTCTTTGGCCCAGTCTATGTAACTGAGCAGAGCAATCCTGATGGTGCTTGATCAGGACGTGCCTGACCTAAAAGTACAGTTACAAGATCAAGTTCTTCAAAAAGCACAGTGGGCTCAGCCATGGGAGATTTTATCCTTTTTCTTATGATACCTTAACAGCTAGAACAATTCTCCAGTCCTGGTTCATGGCGCATTGGTGTAGGCCTGGAAGAGTGACTTTATAGACTAAGCTGACCTCACTGAGAAGACATGAAGGTCTTGGCGCCAGTTTCATATTTTATCTAACTAGAATGTCACATAAAGTGCACAAGTTGCTCTTGGAACAGGGATTTTATCCAAATATCCGCTCTTAGATTAATGTCCAAATCTATGCTTTAAGGGGTTAAATTTGTCCTTTCTCCAGTGTTAAAATGCTGGGATTGTCTTCTGCAAAGTGTTCTGTTTCTGAAAGCAGCAGCTTAGGTACCTCAGTGCACAAGAGAGCTGCAGAATATGAAACCTGATCTGATAAAAACGTGTCCCTGCAACCCAGCATTAAGTGTTTAATCCCTGTGACAGGGGAAGGGTATAGAACGCAACTCTGCCATTGGGGTTTCCTATTAGAAAACTTTGGCAGATCCCTATTCAACACATTGTCTCTTTTGATTCTCATTCACAGGTCAGATGACTAGAGAGTTTAAGTGTTTTATTCAGAGGTGCAGATACCACTAAGCACCTAAAATTTAGTATAGTGACTTCAAACGTTACCATATTATCCTACATTTAGGGATCTAGTTCATACTCTGTCATCCTAATTTTTCATTTCCAATGTTAAATAGACCTTTAAAGCCTGTAGCCTGTTTCTGTAGCCTATCTACTGTCGAGACAAAAGTCACTGATGCATAAGAAGCAACAAGAAGTTGACAACAACAAATATTTGAGGCATTAATGACATGGTCTGTTGTCACTATCTCCTAGCAAGGTATCTGGGTACAGAACTTGTTCCCACTCCTCTCCCTGTTGCCTCAAATTTAGATTTTATTAAATTCAACAGATTACAGATGCCACAATATGAAAATTAATGTATTTGTTGCACTTACAGTTCAGATAATAGCCATGGGGCACATCTCCCATCGTATGGGATGTGTATACCTCATATAACTGTAGTAATGCAAGCAAACCCACTATATTCATTTTAATCTCTGTATTATATCAGAGTTGAACCGTTCATGACCATGGGCCTGCCACATAGGATCATACCTTCTTTCTGTTGCATAGCCTAAAGAAATAACTAGAAACTACTAGAAATGAAAGTATTAGCTAGAAATATGCTATTGAGGCCTAGTAGGCAAGCTAAATATGAATCATTGCAAAAATGCAACACATCACTTACTCCCTTTTACTAGTAAGTAAAAGCCAAATATTTTGCCAATATTTTAAAGGTGTTGTTTTCATACTATAAACAGAAGTAAGAGGATTTTTAAAAGATAGCTTATCAAATGATAAACAAAAAAGATAAAATTATTTGCTTTGTTGTTTTAAGTATATAAATACTTTAAAGTTCAGGCACCTGTGTTCACAGATCAGTCTAGAGTCCTATTTTGCAATCATAAGGTACGATATGCTGGCTAAATAACTTAAATATAGAGCATAAAATCCCATTCCAAATCTGAGAAATGCTAACAGTATTCCACTTGTATGTAGATGAAATATGCTTATTCTAATATTCAAATATTTACCCTAAATTCCAAATCTGAATGACTGTACATGTTAAAATGACAGACCCAGATGTTTAACCTGTTGGACACTGGAATACAGCTGCTTGAAGGTAGATTTCTGTAGAGAATCAAGTAACTTAGCTAAATTTTAGTTGATATTTAGCAACAGGTTTAAATGTGTTATGACACACACTAAAACCCCACTAATTTTTCAATTAATGTCTGTACTAACAGATCCTCTCTATTTATGCTCTGCATTCTTTTTGCAGGTCAGATTGACTCTCCTCGGCTCTCTGTAACATTTTTCTGCCATTCTTGAGAGGCCAATTCCATCCAATGGCTTTCTTTCACCCATAGTCCTGGGCCCATCAATTACCCCTGACCTCTTTTCTTGCTGTCCAATCAGCTCAGCTGGATCTTTAAAAAATGACCAAATATTTTGGCTTGAAATAAATAAGAGAAACCACTTCCAACTTGCACATTGCATACAGAGGACCACCATACAAAGGTTCTCATGTCTCCAGGATGTCGTGACTCACAGATAAAACAAGAAAACAACAAAAGATTCCTCAAAGCGCACATTTCCTGGAGTCCCCAAGATTCAATTAAGAATGCAACCAGGTTGTCCCACTTCTGTGGTGGCTGAACTGCTAAGCTCTGCTTGCAATAAGGCCTGTGTCCAAGAAATTTAAGCTTATTTAGCTATCTCAGACGTTCAAGCATTTGGGCTATGTCTGATTTAGATTTCTCTGAAAAATAGACATTACATGCCGCTTTTAGGACCAAAGTTCTAGCAGAAGTAAACTCCCCTGGGATATGAGCTGCAAATAAAAGTATCTACCCTCAAATGGAAAGCACAATAGCTATTATTTTGATCAGAGAAGCATTTTCAGCTTAATTCAGCTGAGAAAGAAGGAACCCACCTACACACAGAGGTCCTTCCAAACCCTGGGGATCAGAATGCTCCTGAGAACAGTAGCCTAATGATTAAACTATATCCTGCTGGATGGAAGAGCCAGGTTTGGTAGAGCTGAATATATTCAAACACGGGTTTCAATCTTGTGGTTTAGCAGATAGAACATTTACCTAAGAGGACAGGAACCTGTTTTTTTGTCCTTGCTCTGAATTTTATGAATTTTGATTCAATAAGGTAAATTAGATTAAATAAGGTTTGGAACTGAAAATAGAATCTAAGGACTCCTCTTACTGGCATGGTGTTTTTAACTGTTAGGCTAAAATGTGTCTCATGTGCTTGTTCTCTCTGGCCCCAGGAATTTGGTACCTGACTGCACGTTGACAGTTTCAGTAGGACATATGCAGGGTGCTGTCTTCACCTTTTTAGCTCTCCAACTGAGGACCTTGATCCTGTCAGAATATATCAGACACTGCTCAAGAGCTCACACTGTACTGGGAAGCAAAGCAATATGTGACATCTCTGTCCCAGTGAAGCTGAAATGTTGAACCACTTAGACCAGGGACTTGTGACACTCTAGAGAGCAAACCACCAACAGTAAGTCATGCTTTTTTTGAAAAGTGCCTATAAGCCTCAAGAAAAGGCTAGGTTCTTTTAGCATTTGTGGTCTTCAGGTAAAGAAGGGTTTGTGATCATTATTTCGGACTTACGCAGATTCAACATCAATCCTGCTTTAAGTCTAAGCCTAAGCTTTTTATTGGATCTAGCTCCTAATGCCTATTGAATTAATTTCTTTATCTCAAATAACATTTAGCCACTATACACCTTTGAACATCTGGACCAGTATCACAGCCTTCTGTGTCACTCCTGAATGTCTCTAGCCCAACACTATGGCTCATTTATGGATTGCTGTCAAAAGCTGTCAGGGTATCCAGCCATCAGCATGCACACTGGCAATAAAACACCCGCACATTCGCTCACCCTGCTGAATGCACCGCTCCCACTGTGCTCCAAAGTTTTGTCCCCCTGGAGAGCATAAATGCCAAGGTACCTCCTGTATCAGAGTCCCCTAACATCCTGAAACATGTAAATAAATTTTAGAACTACTGTAAAAGATTTATTTCAGAGCTAAGCAAAGAACTAAAAAACTTCACTATCATGTAGCTTCAGCTATATGTTGCAACTAAAAGTTTCACAGTTGATGTGGTATTTCACAGTGGCAGCAAAACAGATATAGCTCAAAACAACACTTTTTCCTTCTTAAATTCTAGGGTGCCAGTAACATTACGTAGCCTTCGTGTTTCTTTTAACAGACTACCTACGGTGGCATTTGTGACCATCATGCAGAAAATTGCTGAAGTGGAACATATACTGTCTACTCTTTTCTTTCCGGACAAACTTCGTGCATGACCCAGCTTGGGAGACCCACGATGATGGAGCACCAGAGCCACCCGTGTGCCTGCCCTGTGGGACTCCTGCGTGGGATCATCCTGGGCTCTCCTGTGGGCAGATACCAGGCTTTCCTGCTTCACCCAAACCACACAAAGCAGCCTCACTGAATACCAGGGCTATTTTCTGTGTTATCTCTTGGTGTTTGATTAGCTTCAGGTAATAAGCCATAGAAAAATGCAGTAAACCTAATTCAGACATGCTCAACACAGTCATGGCACTCCTTTGTAAAATTTATTTAATGCTTTGTAGATATGCTTAAGCAACACGATGAAAAAATGTAATTCAAAGGCTTTGTCTGTAATAACAATGCAGTGAAATTCTCAGTCATGTTACACAGTCCTCATTTACAAAAACCAAAAACATTTGTGCATGTGAGTGAATGGTAAGCGGCCTGTGGCTGTGGCCTTCAATCTCTTCAGGGTAGAAACAACATATCTATTCTGCTACGCAGTTACATCCTGAAAGGTACATGATGTTACTGAAGTCAAAGCCTTACATTTTTCAAACAGGGGTACAGCTGAAGCTCTAAGTCAAAACAATTAAATAAAAATTTGGAAAAAAAATGTTAAGCTATCAACAGATGTCATACTTCTTAGAGCGTTGGCTAATTACACTAGCAGATTATCAACTGCAATGTCAATACCAAAATACTGAGTTAGTTTTTATACCATTCCTTGTGTTATGTATGACACAAAACCTTAGAAAAAAAATCCCAGAAAAATATGAAGCTTTACTGCAATAGAAATTAATGCAAGAAAACGGTGGTTTTAAGTGCTAAAGAGATACGAAGCATTGCTTCTTCACATCCTGCTAAGGAGCAACAGCTGTACTTGATTTTAACTTGACGTGCTTCAGAACTCATATTCATATAGGTATTTAATGATCCAAACATAATGGTCCTATATAGTATAATTACTTACATGAAGACTCAACTTCATATGTAATCTTTTAAAAAGATGCTTCAGTGGAAAACTCGCTTTGGTTCTAAAAATGAATAAGCTCTTTAACAGTGAAAATGCTTTGGAGGGGTTGGAGACTATTGACCATGGATCTTGAGCACAGTTGACAATCAATGTTATTCCTTCTTGACAGATTCCTTGTTTCTTCCTCCTTCGGAGTATAGCCAATACAAGGAAAACAGGTAGAGTGCAAGACAAACCATCAAATCATAGTGGTAGAGTGTTGCAGCAAATGAAAGAAAGAAGAAGAAATAAAATATTTTGCAAGCAATATGTTTTAAACCTGGAAGCTCACTAGGTAACTTAAGTGCTTCACTCTTCTGGTTAGAAACATCTGCAGAATCAGAAATGTGCTGGCTTTCCTTCTGTGAGTCATCAAGCCAGTTTAGCGTTTTCCGCTCAGTTATTAAATGGTCAGATTGAGAGCTTCTCCCTCCAACTTCTTCAGTAGGCTTACTAATTGAAACCTCTGGCCGTGATGACTTCTCTTGTTTGAACTCTGCTTGATGGAAACTTCGACCTATATTCCTTCCTCTTCCTTCTCTAGAAATCACTATGTCTGAAGCTTCAGGAGAGACGTTTTTATTAATAGATGTCATTTCATTCGGTACACTTAAATTGTACCCTGACTCAGCAGCAACCTTGTCAACGACTTTGAATTCAAAGTGTCTATACAGATGCTCCCTATCTCCTGCCACAGTGGCCCCATCAGAAGATGCCACTGAAGAGCTTTTATAATGGTAACTTGGCACAGCGTTTGTACCAGAAGGTGGCATTTTTGTTTCAGCTTCAGCATGTGAATAGGAAAGTGTACCAACATGGCTTTCTTCCCTACAGAGCACTTCTGCCTCCTCACTGTATAGATGCTTCTGGACACTTGGGGGATATTTAGATACTTCTGAATACAAACCTTGCTGCAAATCTGCTTTCTTTTCTGTAGTAGAAGCCTTTACTGCTTCTCCTCCAGGTAGAATATTGCCGATGTCTGGTTGTGCTTTGGCACGTTTTTCCCTGCTATTGCATACAGACATAGTTTCTCCTTGCAGTGTCTCATGTACACGTGCATTATAAATACCTAAAACTGATTCCTTTTCAAATTCGGTGTCATATAATACACCCACTGTGTTGAGTTGACAAAGAGCATAATGTGAACCATCATTTCTCCCTTCATGTGTATCAAATGCTGTTTCCTTTTCCTCTGTGGGCCTGTCACTTAGTGCAGTCTCTTGAGGTAGCTTAGCAATTACTGCCTTTTCACTGGCAGACATTTTTTCTGGAGCACTTTCTGATGTTGTTTTAATTATACAAGCTGTACCTGCCTCCGCTTCCTCTGTGATATCCTTCTCAGAGACAGAAGACTTTTCCTTCGTGGAAGCCGAACCCCAAGCCCCTGTGCTCCCCATCGCTCCCCACCGAACCTCACTATCCCATTCGTGCCACCTCTGCTCTGCGGGGTTTGCTTCCCTTTCCTTTCCTATCAGTCTTCCTTCATTTGTGTTGTCTGACTTTCCTCTGTCTTTTAACCTTGTGAATCCTCTGCGTTCCCAAGTGTCTTCGTCTCTCCTTTCATCCCACAGAGAGGATGCCGGGGGATCTGCCTGTGTGGGCCAGGGTGCCTGTTTGTTGTCTTCGGCTGACAGAGGCGTTGTGTTCAACGTTTTGGCGGCGTGTTTCCTCTGTGACTTGAAAGACTCGGGCGCTTCCTCCTCGCCGATTAGTGCTAAGTCTGCTACTTCAATGACTTTCTTCTCCTTACCTGCATCAGTGTTACAGTTCTCTGCTGACACTTCACCAACTCCTTTTTTGTGTGTATTCTGGCTTTTTACAGAATCTATTGAGGCATCATCATGTGCAAAAGTGTCGGCATATAAATCTCCTCTTAAATGTACCCGAACTTTGCTTTCAATCATCTTGATTTTTCCTTCATTTTTGTCAGTGTCTGACAACAATGAATCCAGAGTTTGGTGAGACATTTGTGGCGCCTGGTGCGCTGGAGCTGGATTAGCATTGCCATCCAGCGTCCCTGCTACGTGTGCATTTAATTGCATGGATTCATCATGCTCTGGAGAAATGGTTTCTGGTCTCGTTTCACAGGCCCCTTTCACGGCATCAGCAGCATCCTCACTGATGAATAACCTCTCCATCATCTTACTTCCCGAGGCATCATCCTTTTTACCTTTTGAAATATCTGCGTGGCTCTCTCCTTGTCGGCTTGAGACAGTAGTCATAATATCAATAGCCTCATTCTGTTTTGTCCCAGGAAAATATTTTGCTGATAAAAGGCTTTCACTGGTACCAGTACGATCCAATGACTGCTCACCGCTGTTTACCAAGCCAGCAGCTACTTCCTTCCCTGATGACTGAGTATCATCATCTCTTAGGGAATACTTAACTTTATCTTTTAATTCTCCTCCTGTCTCTCGTGAAGCGTTTTCGGATGAGGAGCTGATGGGCACAGGGTGTCTCAGTAAGTCACTGCTGCTTTCTATACAGGTTAGCTTTTTCTCCAATCTTTCAGTTTCACTTGGAAAATTAACTGGTTCTGTTGTGTATAAATTCCTTTCATCTCTGGAAGAGGTACCTCTAGCTCCTGTGAAGTGCTGATTTAGCTGAAACAATAGAATAGGAAAGAATGATCAAAAAGCACTTTGCAAAAATATGCCAAATTAAGGAGGCAGGATTTCATTATGGAAAGTTTTGTTTTCAGTAGCAAAGCTTTTATGGAAACGTGTTCCAAACCATTTGCAAAATTTGCATTGTATGTATTTTTTAACATAAGTAATGAGCTTTATGGTGGTGCTGAAAGGAGCAGGAAATAAAATAGCATTCAGAACCCTCTCTCTTTATTCATGAGTTCAGTAAGCTGCTAGTGCATTTTATACAAATTAAATCTGAAGAGAATATTCCCTTAAAGGGAGGCTAATTCATTCTCTACACATTCAGTTCTAGGTTTGGAGAGAGGGAGGCGAGTGGGGGAGGATTGGCACTTAAATTAGGGCATTGATACAGTACATCAAAGCCTGGTAATGTACAGTATTGTCCAGTAAAACAAAGACACATTTCACACTGACAAATACTGTAAGGATTATCTGTGCTTCATTTCTCCCAGGGACCATTTTACAGGCTTCAAACCAGACTGTTTTTTAGACAATCTGGTAAGACATGAGTTGGAAATGAGATTAGTGAAGTAAAAGGCCAGAAACTAATCACTCTCCCTCCTAGCTCCCAAATATGATATTGTATTATTCAGCTATGCCTGCTTGTCATTGCACTCTCTTCTCACTTTAGCACAGTCGCACTGATAGCACTGGCTGATCAATTAGAGGCTAGCTTCTTGGGCACCCCTTTATGCGTTTGCACTTGCTGTAGATACCCCATTACAGTTTCTCTTATTAATATGTTTTCTGCAAAGCCTCTGCAAACTATTAATAGTAAAACGTCACTCAAAGAAAAGTGAGGGAACTAATGTCTCTGCAAATTCTGTTTTAATGACCCTCTGCCAACCAGTGCTCAAGTGTATTTGAGTTCTTCGGTGATGCCAACTGTCAGGATTTAACAGCGAGATGCCTGTGTTTTTTTCCCCTCCTCATAACTGACATTTGCATGATCTCAATAATTATATGCAAATCTTGCGATTTCCCCTTCTTCTCACATAAGGCTCATGTTACTTGTCAACTGCACAGCTGTCTTGTGAGCCAATGCCTGTGCATTTCAAAGATTTGGTTGTATTTCCATCTATTATAAGCCTTCATTGTTTAATTCATTAAAGGGCGCATAGTGCAAATTAACATGTAAATTATAGCTCCCCCTTCATTTATTGTACGGACAATCCTGGCAATTGATAAACAAATGGTTATACTTGATCCTGCTTTTTGTAAAAGGCTGGACTAAGAACAACAAGGAATTTTAGAGATCTTCCTTTTTATGTTTCACCATTAAAGGAAAAAAAAAAAGAGACATTGACTTTCAGGCAGTGAAAGGTCCCACAATAGGCAACAATTTTCAACTTTTCTCAAGTAAAAGACAAGAAAAAAATATATTCAAATAAGAGAAATTTATTCTCTATCAATAAGAAAAAAAAAAAACCAACACAGTTCTCATCTTCCTCTCCTGTCTGATTCAGCATTCATATTTTCACAGGTGATAGCTATTATAATCTATGATTATGAATTTATGCACCCAAATGATATGAGTTGAGAACAGACACTGAGAATAATAGATTGCTGTATGTGTCTCATTTACTGCCAATTTTTCTTCCATACTGAGAAATGCAAGCCAAACCTCACACACCCATGCACATGCACAAATCCAAATAGACTGAATGTTCACTGAGTGTGAAATTCATTATAACAAATTTAATGCCAAATACTGATATAGAATAATCTGCTAATATAAATATAAATGTATTTATTTTGCTCATATAGCATGTTACATAGTTATCCTTTGAAAACCCCAAAAGCAAACAGTACTATAAATATAAGAATTTTACTAAATATCAAGCATTTATGGAAGAATACTCCTATCCTAGAAACTAGGAGGAGAGATGTTTTTGAAATGCTACTCTTCTAATTCCTTCCAACTGTCATTTAGAGCCTCTGGTAAAGGAGTAAAAGGGAGAAGTAATTAATTTAAGACTAGAAAAAGTTGCTGCACTATAGTGAAATCAGAGCACCTTCTATTGTTGAATCAGTTAGAGATTCAATGAAAGTACAGACCAAGGCTTTACATTTGTAAATTAGTACATCAGTCAGCTCTGTTAAAAGGGAGCATTTCACCAGCTTTGAAGCGTAAATGGATTCATATCATTTAATACTGTAGATATAATTGTATAACACTTACCAGCAACTCTAATTCTTTTTCATCATCTTCGTGATCATGCTGGTTGTATTCTGCATTTTTATCTTTTATATTTTCATTAGCTGGTTTGGTGTCTTTGTCTTCTGCTTGTGAATAAACAATCTCTGGGATGTTTGCATCTGAAGAGTTAACAAAAACATACTTGAATCATTTACATGAGGTTGTTTTTCACACTTTTTTTTAATTAACATGTGCAGTAAGGAAGAACTAATTAAACAGGGTGTTGTACCTGAAGTCCTTGAATTATTCCATGTGTCATTGTCAGATGTTGCCAATATTTCTTCTTTGCTGTTAAACAAAAAGAAACTTGCTGTGTTATTCTGCAGAAAAAATATTGTTCTAATTCCTCTTAGACTCGGCTATAAAGACTACTAGTTAATTACACAACATTTCGAATGCTGTTTGATATTCTGAAAAGAACAGCTTTATAAAAGGTAGCTTTTTTGAGTGACCTGATATTAAGTCTTGGTCAAAGAGAGAATTGGCCAAGAAAATGAAAATGTGTTGACCTTCAGATTACATTGCAAAGCTGATGGGTTTTCCCAGGCCTTTTCTGGGAAAGCAGCACAAAGGTGATTAGATGGGTCAGTGACAGGAGAGTGTAACTTTGGGGTCAGGCGAGGGCCTGGAAAGATATATGTGTTCGAGAGACTGTGCCTCCCTCGCTTATATTTTTGAAATATTTGTATGTGTACAGAGATTGCTGGAAAAATACGTATTTGTTACCTGAAATAAATCAAAATATTCTCCCCGTGTGTATACAGTATAAATCCTGTTGCTAAGCTGTGCCTGGCCAGCAGGAATGAATTCTGCTTCCCTGCAGCTGGTGTAATTTCTGCTGTTGTTTTGCTGGCTGTGAAAACAAAGGCCAGGTCCAACACGACAAACACCTACAGAAAGATGCTGAGTGCCTACAGTCCTCATCAATATCAATGCAAAGTGATAGCAGTTTGAATCACGAGCTTATAGGGATGTAACCTTTAGATGAAAAGGAAAAAAAAAAAGTAAAAAGACTGTCACTTATGTAAAATGTAAATTATTATATCACTCCTAATAACTTCTCTATGAGGAGCAATTTTTTTTTTCTGTAGGTCTTAATCTATGCGTTTTTCAACCAGCCGTCCACCTCTGTTACTCAAAATTATTTTCTAATTTTCAAATATTAGTCTTTTCCCTCTCTATTTTATCCTAGTGTCTTTCCTTTGAATTGATATAACATTAACTCTGCCACCTAAACGCTTAATTCAGAAGGAGGATGCTAAATTTATACTCTGTTAAAAGAACCTAGACATCGACTGTCACCAACTTTTTAAAATCCAGCCTTTACAGGGAATACCAGACTAAAGAATACAGAAGATTCTGTCAGTCTAGCATCTGATGTCTGGCCACCACCAACTACTTTGGGGGAAGATGTAAACTTCTTGTAGGAAAATACTTGGAGTAATTCGCACTACCCTATTAAATTTCCTCTTGGCCTTTTGTTGTTAGAAGCTGTCCTTGAAGCACAAGATTTAACACCCTCTCAATGGTTCTTTTTCACCATTAATTGCAATAATGCTGAATATTCTTTCTATCCATATGAATGTCATGTCACACTTGAATTCTAGTACATGCATAAGCCTCTACATGCTTCCCACTCTCCTACTCACACCAAGATTTACTCTCCCCTGTCAGCAGTTGCTATAAACTGCATTTTGTCCTAAAAACGCAGGCAGAGCCAGGCCCCTATTTTCAGTAGATCTGTGGAATTTTTAAGGTAAACCCTTAATGCTTATTACTTATACACCATTGTTCGTTCTTCTTCTTTTTTAATTTTTTACCTGTTCAAATGCTCGCCTTAATGTTACAACTTGTTCGAAATTTTCTTCTGCCCTTTCGCATCTTTTTCACCCACCTGCTCCCATAAGCCTAGACACTGTGTAGGTTGGGAATTAACCATGAGGCAGATGCACTAAAGCATTTAGGTGCTAATAGGATGTCTGCAAAACCCCCAAATCAGGAGCCAAGACACATATAACACATGACCTGAGTCAGTCTCCCCAAAATAATGATCCCAAAACCACATGGGCACAGCAGGGAACCCTCTATTGCTATCCAGTGGGGGAAAAAAATGTATGTCTCAAAGCTTTTCTTTGAAGGTAGCTGGCTACCTGCAGTGTTCAGCCATGTGGATCCAACTTTTGGGAAGCAGGGGTAGTATCCTTTGCTGCTAGAAGAGGCCCACATCTACTTCTTAAAGCAAAGGGGTTCGACATGTATTTTTCTTTCAAGAAGCATTCCAGAAGAAGGGGATAGATGCTCATGCTTATATCTATCATAATAGTCTGCTGGTAGCAAGAGCTCACATCCAAGATCAGTGTCACTTTCAGCTTCTATGCAGCCCTGATGTGATTAAAAACACCACTGCACACACATCCAAAAATTACCCAAATTACTAGGATGCAGACCATCTGGAAAGAAACTGGAGGGCAGATTTGCCTACTGCTCTTGAGGTTGGATGTACAAGCAGGATCCTTATTCTTTAGCTTACTCTTCATTCCTTAGAGAAAAGAGAAACTGGATTCTGTACCCTGTTCCCTGTGTTCCCTATCCAGTGATTATTTTTGGTTTTGATCAACAACTTTTCAGTGTAAACCATAGGCCCATTCTTTTTATAAGAGTGCTAAGGAGTACTTATTTTCTGAACCTTTAAATTAACAGGTACAAAGCTGCTTCAAGCTGGATACTTATGGGTGTGTACCAGGATGGTGTTTACCTTATCTAGCCTTAGTTGTCTAAGCACCTGTGCTCAGGCAGTCGTGTGCATCACCCCTATCATCAGCGGTGAGAGATTAACGCTTCCAAAGGAAGATTTCATTCCCTCTGTCATGGACATCACAAGAAAGATGGAGTGACATATCCTTTGAAGGAGCTTCTCTGCCTCTGGAAGAGATTGACCATAAAGGGAACCTACAGTGACTGCCTTAGGCTGGAACCATATGTTTTAGATAACTGAAACTGGCTGAGTGAATCTCACTTTTTAACTCTAAATTCAAACTGGAACCTAGATATTGAGTTTTAATGGCTTGGGGTGTAACACAGAGTGCACCGCCTGAGCCCCTCAGTTTCATTTTTGTTGTGATCAAAGTTGAATTTGCCCTTAACTCTTGTTCTAGCAGCATCTGGAACCTGGTCCTCAAGTCTGTTTTCACATCTGCAACACAGTTAATAAATAGCAATGATAATACAGCCTGACAGCCTGGGCCCATGCTGTAGGGCTTGCAACATGACTTCCTGAATGTTGCACTGAATTTTATAAAGATCGCTGGTTTATAGCCCAGTATTTGCACAGGCCTGTCCTGCAAATACCTGGATACAGTGAAAGTCAGTGTAACAGTTATTTTCCTTATTTTTCTTCTACATCAGAAATATCTGACCTCATATAATTATTCTAGTGGGAAATCTAAAATTAACCTAATTTGAGGATATTGATACTGCAGCCTTTGCAAATCACAAGGACCATAAACCAATAGTAATTTAACAGCACTACTGCAATCTAAGAAGTGATATGAAGATGCTGAGACTGTGGGCAGCTACAACTACAGAACAATCTCAAACATATGTATACACTCTAAAGACTTAAACACTCCCCAAAAGCCAATAAAAAAATAGCCCTTTCATCAAACAGTAGCAATTAGATGGGAGAAAAACTCTACTATCAAAACAGATCATCATTCGATCACTGCTTTTCCAGAGTGTGCTTTCCCCTTGTGGTCCGTGGAAAGCACTTGTCTAGTTAGCATGTTTTCTGACTGACTGTTTTTTCTCCACATTTTTTCTGAAAAACTCATAGCTCACTATCAGCATTCCATTGTAAGATTTTTAGTTATAATATTAATTCAGGTTTTGTTTCCAAAATCAATTATCTCACTGTATTGTGGGGGTGGTCTAAATGCAGCTACATAGTGTGGTAAGAGACATAAGATTTGTGTTCACTTCAAAAATGTTTTGGTTTTTTTTTTTCATTTTTTAGTGAGTTGGGTATTCTAACAACATAAGCTATAAAAATTAATTATATTAGCTGGCACAGTTTCCCTCCAATGTAAGTACCTGTATACCTGCAGAAGTTCAGTTGCTTTTTCTCCTTCAGATGAATGGGGTACATTTCCACAAAGAGCAACAGGAACTTAAGAATTTCTACCAGCTTCAAAAAATTACTTAAGCACATATAATTAATTCTTGATGGAACTGCCATTCACTTGGACTGAGTGATAAAAAGAAAGCAGGAATGAAAAGAGGTTATCACAATAATTTTGCACGTAGAAAAAAACAAATGGGAAGTTCAGGGACTAGTTAGTATGACTAAGAGGACTGAAAAGTTGATGGACATTATACGAAGAAGTTCAGAAATCCCAAAATTACATGGAACTTGCATTCCAAACAGAGAAATGTTGTTAAATTTGAACACTAAAGATGTGAGGAGTAAATAGAGAATGTCTAAGTGATGAGAAAAAAAGATTAATAGGCCAATAAACAATTTTGTTTTGACTTCAGAAAGGATTGGGTTATAGTAAGACATACTAAGGATTTGGGCTGCATCTTTTTAAGTTAAACAGGAATTTTTTTTAGAAGTGAGCTTTGATCAAGATTTCAGATAACGTACTAATAACCCCATAATGAAAAGACTTCTAAACTTTCCTACCACAGTGTTAGTAGTGGGGCAGAATCTTTAAGGAATAGAGATCTTACAGGGCCTCACTCACAGGAAAAGAGATTTAAAAAATGATACTATTTTATCCAGTCTGGAAGCAGAACTTGGTGTTTAAATACACTCCAGTTAAGACAAGCAGATAATCTCCAACCCAAAATACTGAGAGACTAATCTTTATTATTCAAATCTATCAAATTGGTGCTGATACTGCAACAGTATCAGAAGAGTAGAAGTAGTAGCTATATTTAGGAAAAAGAAGTAGTGTCAGGGCAACTACAAGCCCAGGTGTCTTCAAAAAGTTTTCACAACAGATTTAGAACAAAACTTAAATGAGAGAATAAATACAGATTAATGGAAAACGGCACAAAAATGCCAGTCTCACCTGATAATATCTGTCTTTGGTAAGATTACTATATTTCCCTTGTCTAAAAATCAGTTATCTATTCTATCTGGACTCCACTAAAGCATTTGTTGTGCAGCCACAAGGGAAATTTATTAATTAAACTGGAGAAGAGGGAGATGAGTACAAGAGCTGGGCGGTGGGAGAGGGGCTCAGTGCCAAGTGGGGCGGCCCCATGAGCTGGGCTGTGCGGAGCTGGCAGACATCACCAAGGAATCGGAGAGGACCGGTCATGTAATCAGGCTTAGTCAGTCGTGTTATTACAGACCAAGGCACAAAAAGTCAAAGTTAAATTAAATCCGTAGCAGATAGGACGCTGGGAGACACCACCAGCACAGAAGAGGATTGAAAGAAACGGGTGGCCTGGAGGATCAGAATAATAGATAAGGGATGAAATTCAAAATTGTGAAGTGCCAGGTTTTACATTTAGGGACTAGAAAGAGTTTCTGACACAAAATGGGGGCTCAGAAATTGGAAGAAACAGATGAACAAGAAAAATCTGAGTTTGTTTTTGGCAGAAAATGTTTCCAAGGCATCAGTGTGAGCTGGCTGTGGCAACAAGGCAAAGAGAGTTCTGCAGTGAAATGATGGAAAAGGTATTCTCAGTAAAGAAAGATTTCCAGGAAATATTCACGTTGCAGCACCAGACACTAGCAAGAACTCCTCTGGAACATTTGTATATGCTGTTTGAGAAAGATTAATTCAAACTAGAACAGGTGCAGAAGAGGGCTACAAGACTGGTGGGATGAAAATCTACATTGACCAAGGAGACAAATGGAGTATTTCTATTTACAGCCTAGCAAAATAAAGTTGAGAGGAGAAATAAATGTCTTTTATTAATATAGCAAAGGGGTAAATATTGAGAAAGCAGAAGAGATACTAAGCAGCAAGACTTTGTTAATATATTAATAGAAAAAGTAACAAAAAAAAAGATGTGGAAACTTAAAAGAAGATCTGTAAACGTTAGAAAAGTATATCCTGCAATCTTTCAGTGCAAGTATGAGGCACTTGAAACTGAGAAGGTCTCGGTATGGAAACATGGATATATTTTTGTGAACAGGATTATGCAACACATTTCCCAAGGGTTAAGACTTCATGGTCCCATAGTCCCAGCCCAGGCCTATTTCAAATGCTCCTATGTAGCTATATGCCCTGAGAGTTATGCTTTCAGGAGGGCACATTTCACAATGAATAGCAGGTGCTTTGGTCTGGTCTGAAACAAGCTTGGGACTATAGCCAGGAGCTACTAATCTCTTCATAATGGCTGAGGTTGTTACAGCTTGTCGTGGTTTCAATCCACACACCAATATTTGGCAGAAGTTGTGTCTGTATATTTGTATAACCTGCAGCACTGTTCACTTTGTTCTCATATTTAAAAGAAAATGTGGGAATATATTATTTAATCTGAAATTTAAAGAGGTATGGAGACCTTAAAGTATTTGAAGAATATATTTCTCAAATATTTAACTAAAGACATGTAAGAAGGGAAAAAGTTTACAATACAACTTCATTTAAAAGTCCAGACAGGCTTAGGCTCTCGCAGAATCTTTCATGCTTCTGGCTTTTACTTCAAGGTGGATTCAAATACCAAAACAATCCCCTTTTGCCCTGTAATTGATGCTAAAATGCCCTCATGAAAGGAGCTGGCAAGATTGAAGTTGCTAACTAAATAATAGTTCTATTTTAATTTCAGTTCAGATTTCTAAACATAAAAGGACCCTAATACAGCAGCAACCTTCAATGCAACTAGTGCTTTTGGATCTAATGCAAAAAATAGCCAGCCCTGCTGAAGAATGATGCAACTGGGATGTAAAGAACATAAAAAATCCTTGAAAAGAAGTAGTTAATGTGTCAGCAACATTTTAGTGAGAAGCAGAAGAGCAAAAAGTAAATTAGAGCAGGTAAGTGCTCAGGTTTGAAATGTCACCGGAGCCAACCAGGCATCCTGCACAGAACTGTGACCCCACAGAGCTGGGGAGAAGAGGATCACATGGGAGGGAAGGGCTGGCGCTTTGGTTTGGTTATTTTTGTATCATTAGCAGCAGATGTCATGTCAAAAGGAAGCAGAAAAGGAAATATCTGCATTCATTTAAAAAAAAGGCAACAACAAAAATTATTTTTAAAATCTTATGTGCACATTGGAAGCAGAAAGCCTGTAATAAGTTTGGAGGAGTTGAGTTTAAAGGACATTGATGAGAAACTAAATAAAGGATTTTTTCACATGTAATTCTGAGCCTCAGTAACATCATATGCAATGTCATTCAAAACCCACAAACATGCAACAGAAAAAAAATTCTAAGGAAAAAGGAATTTTGGAAAGCAGTAGGAAAGACTGGGTTTGTGTAAAGTTCTAAACAGAGTGTTAACGTTCTGTTAAATTGTTTGTACAACTCAGTAGAACAAGAATTCAATCCAATTTTTTTTACAAACATAACCTCCCATAAGAGTTGGCTTACTGGAAAACAACATTTTAAAAGTTGTTCTATTTATACTGGTCTTAAAATAGCAGTGAGACAGGGGAGAAAATATTAGCAAAACCAATTAACGGAGAGAAGAAAATGCAAGCAAAAAAAACCTGGTACTATAAAAATAAATTAAAAACGTAAGCTTGATTCTGGTCTCATTATCATGGTGAGAGTAACACTGAAGATACACCTTCCCACCCTCTGGGATCTAGATCCAAATGGTGTCCTGACCTTTCTGTTGTTGTTTGACAACTTATGAAAGGGGTTCAGGAGCCACCAAGGATCCTGGTGTGGATCTCCAAAGTGCAGACTTTGACTTCTCTTGTGATGGTGTCTCCGTAGTTAATTCTAAGTCATCTCTCTTACCAAATATATGAGCTAAATATTTAACGAGTGAAGATAAACTCATTGTTTGACTCCATAAGGCTCAGTCCAAAACTCACTATGAGGACAAGTCTCCTACTGATTTAAATTGATACTCGTGTCATCAGCTGTTAAAGTTATAGTCTTATAGTACAATCACTTCAGAATTTCTTATCACATGTGGTTCTTAGTCTTAGGACTTGGTTCTGCCAGGGAATTCACAGCCTAGCTCAAGAAGGGGAGGTACAACCTTGACTTGAAGCCACCTTTGTGCTTCCTGGGTCCTTGCCTCATGGTGGCACAAGCCAGGGTCCATGAGGTGGTGTGGAGATGACAAAGAGGCTGAGGATTGCCTGCTTGTGCACTGGCGTAAGAGGACATACACCTTATTTCTCCTCGGGAGAATTTCTGTGCCTGTTGGAGATGTGTCAAATAGCCTCTCCACTCAGCAACGCTTGACCTCTTATTTCTGGGTGCTTGAAAACTGAGAAGTCACAAAATGGCTGCAGCAGAGCCGCATGTGGTGGGACATCTTTACATGCAACCACCTCTGTGTAGTGGGGAGAAGCCATTAAGTGCATGCTCAGGTTCCCAGGAGCAGACTGGTACCATGCACATGGGCTCCAGTGCCCAGTGGTGTCCAGCAGTGCTGGCCACACTGGAGGCAGTCAGGCTGGTGGGCAGCAGGATCTGGCCTTGCCCAAAGGTCTATTGGCAAGTTGTACCTACCCAGGCTTTGAGCTTCCTGTGGCTAAAGAAGAGAAAGTGCCTTGACAAAGATAAGGAGCAAAATCACAGTTAGTACAGGAACTGGTGCTTATTTCCGATTTGTTTACCTGCACATTTTGTCTAAATGAAGGCAGAATATTATTTTTATGAATGGTATGCTCTCATTTTGAATTGACGCTAATGAATGCAAGGCCCTTTCCCCCTCTTGTTTGTACTATCAAATTAATTAGCTCTATTGTGACATCAGTATTTTTCTCAAGCAGTTCAAGGCTTGAGCATTTTTATTTCTTTATCTAAAGGGCATCTTCAGTGCCCTTTATCCACTATAAGAATCATGCATCACTTGTATTTTTCACAACTAATGCTGTTTATTATAAAAACTGATTGTGATGTGAAGATTGTTATACTGTGTGGCAAATTGCCCAAACAATTACTGTAAATGCATGAGCCATAAACTGTACTGCCAAGGACACTGGTAGGTTAGCTGCTATAAAAGAAACAATTAGAGTCTGAGGTGAAAATAATAGAGATGAGATGACAGTTATTGAAAAGGCAGAACATCCAGTTTAATGTTGTAAATATAGGTTTGTGGATTACACTGATGGTTTTAAAGTGTTCATGGCTTATTGAATAGAATAGAATATTACATACTTTAGAATGAGGCCATAATTATTATTCCTTTTTAATTGTGATGTCTGATGCATTTGTGAGCAGTTATTGAGAACATCCTCACATTATACTGATTCTAGTTCTAAATTTTCATCCTGTTCCAAGGGGATTTTTTTATTATTATTATTTTACTTTTTTTAGAATTTTGTTGTTCAGGGTCTGTTCTGAACAAAGTATTTTCTCTTGAGGAACTTAGAGTGCTTAGAGGGTTACAGCAATAATTATTTCAGTTTCAGCCTACACACTTCACTGCTTTAAATCATCATTAGAAGTTTCATCCCTCAGCAACTCCTGCTGAGACAGTCTTAAACTCCTAGAAACCATTAGATAAGAATACCTTATCTTCATAACAATTTGTATATAAAGGTATTGATAAGAATTTGCTAGCAATTAAGGAAATAAGTTTTTTCTTAGTAATCATCTAAATACAGAGTGAGGTTTTTCATTATTACTAAAGAATTTCAACCATTCAAACCAGATTTTCAGCATACGAACATTAGAGTGCGCAAAAAAAAGGCAGGCACCCTACAAGGAGACATGTTGCGACAGACTAGGGTAGATATGAAGAAAATACAGGAAAAGTGACATTACTACATGAGAAATTAAATGGTCCTCTGCTCTTTTAAGATAGGACATAGGGATAAAACCCACATAAATACAATTTAAATATTAGATCTTGGGGAGAGCACTAAACATCTGGACACAGAATTATTACTGGTCAAGAAGGCAGATGTGCTGGGCACTTAAAGTCAGAACTGGGGAGCATTTCCCCAGGTTTGGAGGAGAGGACAGAGTGAGCAGCAGAGCAAAGATGGCAACAAGCAAAATGCATTTGGTGTCAACGCTGCAGCATGTGTGAGCTCTGAAGTACCATATCCATCACTAGAGAGGGAAAAAAAAAAGCAGTAAAGTGGCTCTGAAAGAAAGTTGCAACGAAACTAAGTACTCAGCTGCACCACCTCTCAGGGAAATGCTCTAAGTCAGTTCCAGGCTTTTTCATACTGTTAAGAGCAGTTGATCTTTATGTTAGGTAGGGGCATCATAGCTGTGCTGGAAGCTGACGGTGCTGGGCTGAAGTTGAGGAAGGTGCTGGGGAGATGGCTGGGCTGTGGGCCTGGGCAGGTGGCTGTGTCCGTGGGCTAAAATAACTGCCTTCTACGAAAACTCAAGGTAAAGTCCTGGGGACGAGACCTTACGTACAGCAGAAACCAACTCAGCTGCACAAATTACAGATAGACCAAGGCCGCAAAGAGCAGTGTGAGGACGGTGTAGAGCACTGCTGTCCATGCTGGCAAAAAAGCAGAGGACGACTGAAACTCAGTGAGCACCATTCCTCAGTTCTGAACTCCTAACACACACATCTGGACTTCTACTTGCCAGATGGCTTTACCTGAAAATATGACCAATTCCTACCTAAGAGAACTTCAGCTTCAAATGATCCCGCCTTATGGAGATGTCATGTTATGTGTGCCTGAACCATGACATTGCTATTACATGTCATCTGTGGCAGTATCGTTGTTTTCTGTTTATATATTTATTTTTTTCAGGGAGTATTTAAAAGATAAAAGCACAACAGAAAAATAATTTAATTTAAACAAGTCAGAAACCAATAATTTAAATCACATTGTTAGATTCCAAACAGACCATGCAGGAAAATATTCAGAAATTAAAGCAAAAGCTGCAAAGAAAATCAACAGCTGTAAATGAATAGCTGTGTGAACATTAAGTAGAAATTACTAAATAATGTTTTAAAATATTATGCCATTACAAGTCACCCTATTAGAATGAAAATGTACATAAAATCAGAGCCGTTATTACAAATCTAGGCAAGATTGATTTTCTTATGTGACCTTCAACTACCAACGGTGCTAGAGAAGGTTCAATCCAGTTCTTAGTAAATAAGTGCCACCAAACAAACAGGACTGACACTAATTAGCTCCCTTGTTGATAGTCAGGACACAGAGGATGGAGGCAGGGAGATGGAGTGACCCGCTCATCATTAGAGCAGTGGGTGAGAGCATTTGCACGCTGCTGTGGCAATTGAGGCCTGCACTGCAGCTGCCATTTTGAAACTGTGCTGTGAATAGAAGGCTGCATTATCAGGAGCCTCAGTCTAGCAGCCTTCACAAGTATTTTACATTAAAATAGAGCCATGACAAACCTCTAGTTAAATGTTTGAAATCTGAGGAAGGGAATATTAATCTGTGGTATTTCCCACCTTGAGGAAATTCCCCTTAGTTCTGGGCATCTCATCTAAGTAAAGGAGCAGACACCAGAAAAGGAGAAAAGGTGGTCCTGCAAAAGGACAATAAAGGACTGTCAGGGGATTCTAAACAAGGAGGAATTGGAAAGGCAGTTTGGAAAGTGAAGTGGAAAAAGATGCTCAGAATAAGAAGTATATAGTATGATGATTAATAGTATCGAGGGGGACAATTGATCAAGAGAGAAGCTGTAAGGGAATTTGAGTGTTTTTTTCTGAAAAGATAATTCCCAGTAGGATTGAGGCAATGTTTGTAATAAACCTATTTTTATTAAGATTATTGGATTGGTGCTATCCAGGGGATTATATTTTCCAATTACTAATATTTTCATTTTTCAGTCTTAGTTTATGATTGAAGCAGGGACATAGGTGGCACAGAACAAAATGCATTGGCCTGGTTTGGGATGAGAATAATCATAGCCTCAAAGCAAACAAAGTCCCAAGAAATTAGTCTTTATTTTCTAGCTCATTAAAAAAGACCTTGAGTTTTAATGGCAAAACATTCGTACAATTTTTTTTTCTTAAATATAGATGTATATCTGTCCATTTGAAGACTTTAGTGCTATACAGTCCGAAATAGGAGCCAAACACCAATTTGGTGTTAGGCTCAAACCTTTAATATAGCCCTATCTATTCCCAAATCTCATGAGTACAGGTATGAAGACTGCAAAAAACTCATGCATTATAAGTCTGTTATAACTCAAATTAAGCTACAGTAGCTATGAACAGAAATATTGCAACTTTCTTCAGATCCTTTTATAGCTCTGCTATGATTGTTGTACCTTATTACATTATCCACATAACAATGTTGAAAAGAAACCAGTTTAGAAGTCTTGTTACACAACTGTTTTGTACATGGATTGGTCAGAAAATTGCTTAAGTCCTTCAACGGAATAGGCTAACTACTTCAGAGACAGAGACTTTCTTTAGGAAAGATTCCCCTGGACAGGGATAGAAGATCTATCGACAGCTCCATTGTGCATCAGTAATGCAGGACCTTACTGTTGGGGTACTTATCTCCAGGGCAAATCGGTTGAAAAAGAGGAAAAGGTGAACCAGGAGTCATATTTCCTGAGGGCTAGGCTGGGCCTAAGGTCAGAAGATATGCTTCCCAAGTTGCTATTGTGTCTGGAAGGGGCATGATCTAATATCAAAATGGTGTTGTAGAAAGGAGTTGGGGGCAGAGCCCCTCTGTTCTTCTTTTGCTTCTTTCTCCCACTGTTTTAAAAGATGGAAGGAGAGAAAAGCAAGTACCATCAACAGGTCTTGTACTTCCCTCAAGATGGTATCTGTTTTGGATATATCTGAGAGTAAAAAGACCTTAGCTTGTGCGGCACCTGGTCTTTCCCTGGATCTCACATGGAAAAACTAGAGAAGCAGCAGTCCCCTACTGGCATGTCAGAAGAGATTCATTTCCTAGAGGCTGACTGCAATATGCTGAGGCATGTAGGCAAGAAGCTGACAGATGCCTTAGAGAGACTGTAGATAGATAAATGGCAGTCAGGTGAAACTAAGACACAGATACCACCCTTGGGGAGGAGAACAGAATGGGCGACCACAGAAAGCCTTAGCCAGTCGTTCTTGGGAGAGGACAACTACGATCTAAATCTTGGAAAGCAATTGTAAATTCAACAAGTACCTCGAGAGGATAAAATTCCCAGGTGTTATTATGACAAAAGGAGACTTTTAAAACCTTTTATTTCACATACTGTCTTACTGCCACACAGCAAGAAGGCAGCTGTGTGATAGGTATCAATATTTCTATCAAGAAGACCTGGAATATAACCTAGGAGAAACTAGTGCAGATTTACTAGGGTAAATCTGACAAACTAGGGTAAATCTGACAAACTCCCTGAGCCTCTACCATAATATGAAGTGATCAAGGCTTGGACATCTTACGTTTATTGTCCAGCAGCCATAAACATTATTGCAGGGACAATAATTATCCATCAAAGCAAAATGTAAGTGCAAATCCATTCGATGTACCTACGTGCAAGGAAAGAAAGACCTGCTGACTCCACCTAGTTCATATCCAGTTGTGTAGCTCAGTGCTCTTCAGTGCTCTTTCAGACGCTATTAGTAACGAGTAGTAATAAATCTCTGGGTTTAGTGTCAGAGTATCAGTTGGTTCCACAGATCAGGAGGAGAGTGGAGACACAGTCAGAAAACCAAGCCCCCCATTATGCTCTGGCATATCAAGTAATATTTTCTTGTGTGTCACTGAAGGCCTAGGGATCAAATAGCCACTTCTACCATGCTCCCCTGGTATTCAAAAGGTCTTATCTCTTCCTTTGCCCTAAAGCAGGAACTGCATTTGACTTGCAAAGTATTTGTTTGGACCGTTTTTTGTATTTTTGTAACTAGAAGATAATCCATATTTTATGTTAAAAGTACGGTGGGCAATTTGTTCTCTGGACTTACACCAGAGCTGAATCAATTGCTTTGATTTCAGAGCTGCAGTGCTGTGACTGGATCGTGGCTTAAAGTTCATAATCAGAACAAACAGCTCAAATGACACTGGTAGTGAATGCATTGATTAAATATGACTCCAGTGCTCTCAGTTAATGTTTCACTGACTTTAAACCTCTTTTTAAGACTAACATTTAGCCAAGTCAAGGTTAACGTAATGGAACTTTTTTTTTTTTTTTTTTTTCCAACTGAACATTTATGAACTGTGATACTTGAATAGTGGACAGGAGACAGTGTATTGAAATGGTCATTACCAGCCTGGTTCGATTCACAAAACAGATATCTTCCTAAACAAAAGAGTCATCGAACAACGGAATACAGGAGTTCATCATCAGGCACATAAATTTCTATGTGCCTGAAGGTCATTAATCAGTGATCAGAAAGAGCATAGAAACAATGTCCAGTCCTGTAAATATTAACAGTCAAGGACAGTTTTACACATGCAGAGTTCTACAAAGTTCAGTGAGACTCCTGATGTTCATTAAATTATTTATTGTGCCTATTGCAGGATCAAGCCAGTTGCTCAATTAAAGATCTCTAAGAGTCAGTTGTAATAGTGTTACAGTATTGGCATATATTTAAATAAGTTGATAAAATTGTAGCAACTGCAAAAAAAAAAAAATCTTACAAGTATAAAGCAAATCAACGCATGTATAAGTACAAATACTTATCATATGACTGAGAGATGACACCTAGATTACAAAGGATCAGTTTTATATGGTTTTATGCAAACAAGTGAAAAAGCTTTATAGCAATCAATATTTCCCATACATTAGAGCACAAATTTCTATTCTGTAACATTGGCAAGAGCAGGTTCTAAGGTGGATCATGGAAGTGAATGAGAAAACACTGATACTAATAAGATCCAGAGTAGATACTATGCTGAGATTGCCAGTAAAGCAACATTTTCATATGTTGTTACTTAAAAGTTTAGAAACTTCTTTTGTATTTCCAGTGCAACAAATGGATGGCACATGGGTAGCACAGTTCACAACCACCAAATGCAAAAATGAGAGAGTTTTTCAGTCTTCAGGTACTCTCCAATTAGGAGACCACAAGCGTGGTTAATGCGTGTCTATTTGCTCTGTGCATACCATACTCATCAGTAACTTCCACCTGTTTCTTCAGCATTTCTGTGATAACATTCAAAGCTTCATGCCACTGACTTAGATATCTGTCTTTAGAGTCTTTAATATATTTCATAGTTCAAATAGTAAGCATAGCCAGTTTTTTAAATATGAAGATTACACATAGAAAAAAGAACATTGAGCGTAGTTCCTGGCCAAGTAGGATTGTTCCCTGTAGAACATTTTTAAAGTTAGCTTATTTTAAATTACTTTGGAGAGTAAGGCTGCAGCAATTTCCTTAAAAAATAATTCTAGAGTCACTATTAAGAAACATTCCTGATAGCCTCAGTTCCATAGCTTGCTTGTACCCTGCTTGTCTGAATAGTGTATTTTAGATCACCTTAAATAATTATCCTGTGTCCCTGATAATTGTGGTCCTCAAGTACATTATTTTGGTGCCAGTGCTACCTACTCGTACAATTGACAAAGACTGACAATGACCAGGATGCCAGGGAAGGGCTGGGAATACTAGGTCAGCTTGAACAGCAGAGCAATGCTGCTTTTAGCTGGCTCCCAGTGAATGGATATCTTCTCTAGCAGCTGCTCTCCTGGTAAAAACAGTGACTGCAGTCACTTCCTAATAATAGTCATAAACTTTAGTTAAATCCCATATCTGTATGCTGATCAAGGTGTAACTTGTGACTTGAGATGTCAGAAACAACCTTGAGATTAAATAGCAGTACACAAGGAAGATGTGTGTTTTAACACCTTTTCTGCTCTCCTTTTCCCTTTTCTATTACGATGTGCAATAATCAAAAGAACAAGGATTAAAAGGGAACATAATTTAAATGCTGCATTTTAAATGGACCAGCTGGGAATTACACAGTTGCTCCTCATAGCAAAGTATATGTGAAGCTATTTCCAAACACCTTCCTCAAAAGTCTTTGATTTTCTTATTCGCATCATGGGTTTGTGGGAAAGGCCGAGAGGAGCCGATGCAGAACTGCTTTTCTTGGGGCTATCTAGGCACTGGTCTGCCACCCGCACAGGGAAAACCGACTGAGCACAGTGCAGTCCTGCCAGGCTGGATCTTCAGCAACTCACTTACTTTGCCTTCCATCAGAAAGGTGATGAGACAGCAGCTGAAGACAGGAGAGTATTCATGCACAGAAGAAATTTTCTCACTGGCAATTGCTTTAAGACCATTCAGTATTTATGCTGCTGAAGCCGGCATCAGCGGCCCACAGACCTGGGGTTTTTAACCTCTTCCTTCTCATCGTGCATTGTACATAGAGCAGCTCTTGCATGAGACACCACCCTAGCTTGTGTTCTCTTTTAAAGTGGCATCATGGAGGGAAGTGAATTGATGTACTACCATTCAAAGAAAGGTAGAGTCTGGCAATTATGAAAAAAGGCACAGGACCAACATCAGTTCATCACTTGTGGGCTCAGAGAGGTAAGAGGCCGATAACTCTAACAGTTATGATAAAAATACTAGCTTCCCACTTCCTTGTCAGAGGTCAGGAGTCTAAACACACATTTTACCCTTTTGTAAAACAATTCTCATGCTTATCAGCCATTTTCCTTCTGCTCTTGCTTCCGCTGCTCTCTTGAGAGATGGCAAACCAGGACCAAGCACAGAAATGGGGCGCAGCCTCACCAGTGTCGGGGGAAATGGTTTGCAGGTCGTTATCACTGTGCCATGCAGCATGATCTATGGGAGTCTGCCTCATGCAACACCACACCAGTCCCTGTCTGATCAGACCGATGCAGGAGCCTGGTGTCCACAACAAAATCATCTGGTCCAAACCTGAGGACCAGCAGAAATTCGTGTTCAGAATCATTATCCATGTCCCCAAAGCACAAGAGTCAAACAAAAAAAAGAGTGGAGACGATACAATTAATTTACATTTTTTTGATTGGTTAGATATATGTATATATATATATCAGGGTTGTTTACTGATTTCTCCAGTGACAGCCTTAAAATTTTAGGAATCAATTTTTTTCCTCAAAATATATTTACAAGTATGTATAAATCAAACGCACACTTTCAGATAGACTAAAACATGAATTAATTCAAACATTATTTTTTTCAAAATATATTTTGTGCCTATGAATCCTTTCAAGATTTTTTAAAAACACAAAAATTGTTAAAATGTATATTGGAAATAATTTTGGCTTGAAAAAATACAGTTAGAAGCAAATAATTTATGAAACTTTAAGAGACTACACTCTATTCATGCCTAGATGTAGAAGCAAAAGCAAATAAAGCATGGAATTAATAGGCAGGATTTTAAGTCGTGTTTCTAAATATCCAAATCTAGGCAGTTTTCAGCATTAATTATTCCATGCAGTTCTGCTTTTCACGATGATTTTTTTCAGGTGCAGCTTTTGAGAGTTAAGTCCATTTTAATTTTATTTCTTAATAATGGTGTTAGAAGCCACCCCATTGCCCTCATTCACACAATTTTGTTCTGGCTCATATTCTTAAGAGTAACATGATAGCCATATTGTGTTTCCTCAGTAACTTCCTCTGAAAGTGCATATTATTCCTTTCAGTTAACTAACGCAACTAATCCTCACTAATGACATTTAATGAGCCACACAAGTATGCCCTAGAGTGGATCAGACTCTCTGCTTAAAAAACACAATTGTTTAACAGTCCTATTTTTTAACTGAATAGGTAAATTGAACATTTTAAGAGAAAGTATAAATATCTCAGAGCCAAGATCTAAAAAAAAAAATAGTTATAACAGGTTTTAAAATTTCAAATAGTGGCTTAATAATCCTGTTAAAATATCCTTCTATTCAGATTGTTACGAAGAAATCTTTAAATTAAGGTGTCCGGCTCATGGGCATGGATAGCAATACTCATTACTTGCATATTTATTGTGTAAATCACAGGTAAAATTGTTATTACTACTGTGTATATCTGTTTGCATTGCTGCAGCTCCTAGAACAAGCTAGTTATGGTCCAGGACCTCCACTTTGCTAAATGTTCTATAAACATCCAGCACAGCATATAGATATATATATGCTGCAGAGCTTATCATCCATACATAAAACAAGAGGTGAGAAAGAGACAGGCTGATGGAAGAGAGCAGAGAAACAGGCAGCAGTGTTCAACGTGGTACGAAGGAGTCATAGCACATCAGCAACCTCACTTTGCCAATTTTGGGGGGTTTGTTTTTCTTGCGCTTTTTTCTGGAGATCAAAGCAAAGGAGTTTTAATGAGGGTCTGAAGGAGAATAATGAGGTACTTTTGCAGATGTCTGCAGGGTGTTCCTCCTCACTCAAAGGGGCAACATGTACAAAGACACTTTGAAAAACAAGTGAGCAATGGAGGCTGGCATCTTAGTTCTTTTGAAACTAAAGGCCCTGATGCTGACCTCATTTACACTGGTGAAAGCTGTAACTCCTATGAAGTCAATGAAGTCCCTGTAGCATAAAATTGGTCCTGGATTACAATCTGCCAGAACTGTCTTTCAGAAGCCTTGGCGACCACTGAAAACATATTCCAAAATTACTTTCAGCTCATTTTTGCATTTTCTGTAAGGTCTCCTTACATCCTTCTGCCACTAAAGAGGGTCTTGAAAGAGCACATTAGTTAACTGTTTCCCAAACACGTGTAACAGATCTTAATGTAAACGGGAATCTGAGCACTTCGATTTTAATATCACAAATATACATGTGTGTATGTTAATATATGAACAAATATGCACACATATATGTATATATACATATATATTTATGTTTACACTCTCACACACGTATACATATATACATTCCTCTGCAGCCTGGTGCGGAGGGAGACAACTCTACATTCTGTTTAGAGGCAAGATAATTTTATGTTGAGGGGCAGACATGTTATCTCCTTTCCCATTTTTTTAAATAACTCTCTGCCTGACTTACATGTAATACATTTAACACATAAATGTAACAGTGGATCTCCCAGAAAAAACACTTCTACTACTTATGCACGTCACAGCAGACTTCGGGGAATTAAACTCTTAGGAGTCATTCGACCTTAGATTCCCAATTGTATCTAAAGTTGCAGGTCAGCCCTGAAAGCATCTGGAAGCCCAGGACGCACTAAATTTAGAGTGAGTTCTCCATGTCCATCATCTGCTCCATGTGAGCTACCTGAACTCAGGCTGAAGTCACACTGCCTGCAGATGCCTGTGGTACTTGATATCACAGCCCTTCTGCACGGCACTTCAGACTATCTTATTTACCCAGGATGGGTCGTGTGACACTTCTTAAAGGACAGATACAACGTACAGAACTGGGCATAAATGTCAGGGTCTGACCATACGGCACGTAAAGGCATCGTTCCCTCTGCTCTGACATACCAGGATGTTCCCCCGTGGAAGCATCATCATGGTGGCCCTAAGGCTGGCCCAGGAGAAACTTACCAGGAGAGATTTGTGGACTGGCTATGAGCGAGGACTCGGGTTAACAGAGGCTGCTCTTACACCGTGGTGCTGATGCAGGGCCTAAAGCTTATTGCACATTTCTCCTCACAGGGTTGACGTGTGATTCAGGCTGGCAGAGGCTCAGCACACCGAGTCTGGATTTTGGGAAGGAAAGTTCTGCACAGGGGAAGCCCTGGCTGTCTCCTCCTTAAGCTCCCTCCACTGCAGCAGTTTGGTTTTGTTCCCCATTCCCCACCAGTTCAGTCCAGTGGAAGAGCACCAGAGAAATTACACGGCACAGTCTCACTTGGAAAGAGCATAGGAACTAAAAACTCAACATAGATTTAGTGCTGGGATCTAAGTATTGCAAAGGACACTGCAGGTAAAATATAGATGTGGTTACGCAGAACTCCAACTGATTTACAGCAAATTTGGTGAGCAAAAAATTGAGACTTAGATCTTGGCAGGCAATATTGCTTTGCTTACAGAAAGAAGTTAAAAACAGAGAAGGAAGCCAAAAGTTACTGTTCCTGAGTGTCTCTCTTTATGTGTGATTAATTTACCAGTTAACCAACGCCACTTTATAATTAACGCGGTACTTGCCTACATTTACTTAGAATAATATGGGGTATATTCTATATCTTTTTTCTTTAATATATTACCAGTTCTGCCTTATAAATCATTATTAATTTCACTATTCGTGAAATAGAAACATTAACCAGTGGCAGGAAAAAATAATTACTACCCTAATATACAACTTGCAGAATAGCCCAACCACTTGCATAAAGGTTTGTGCCAGCTATTCTAATAGCAATAGGACCCTTCTCTGAATTGTCAGCTTCCTGAACCACCAGTGCCATTTCTGCTTCAACAACTGCATGCAGAGAATGAACCATGATATAAATCATATGAAAACCCAGGATTTGTTTTGCTTTTAAATTTTCGTTGATTTACCAAGGAAGTGGATATAAAGCGTTTTAATTGTATAGCTACCTAAGTCTGGAGCAAGGCTCTCACTGATATCAGCTCAATTTATACCCTACAAAGATCAGATTGGGTACACAATGCATAATTTACATACCCTCACATCACTTTTCAAATGAGTGGCATGCATGCCATATATCAAAACTATGATCCCAACAAATCTGCCTGAAGAAAACTACTGGCTTATACATATCAGAGTTTTACTGCAAACAAATCTTGGTCTAACGTATCGTTTAAAAAAAAAAAAAAAGAAGAAGAAAAAAAAATATAGGCAGTCTTAGCTTCAGCAAGCACACTTAGAAAGTTAGAATTAGCCATCAATTTGTAAGTTACCGAAGTTAAGGTATAACCTCACCTGCTTTGTGATGTCTTTAAGCATCCTTTAAGATGTCTATCAGTAACCTCTTTTTGTGGTTTATTATCCACCTTGGGCACAGCTTCTTTCCTGTGACAAATCAGTGTGTAATTTTTGTCGTCATTGTTTGCCCAGAAGGTACCAACCGATGTCTCGTAGCGTATACAGAACTCCACCTTAGCTCCGTCTGTCTGGTAAGGAGGCACCAAAGAAATCTTGAAGCAGAACTGATCCGTTTCATCACCGCAAGAATTAGGCATGAATTCTGCAAGGATATCGTAATAACTGAGCCAGTTATTCAGCGTCATTCGAACATACACCAGTTTTTCAAAGGATACATTGAGTACTCGTATAATGCCGTTCATACAGGTAATCCCCGGCAGGAACACAACTGACTCCAACAGGACTTTCTGCTCTCGAACTTTTCGCAAAAGTTCTTCTTGCGAAGCAGGTAGCGTAAACAGTTGAGAGAAATAATATTCCTCCTGAGGGAAAACTTCATCTTCTATCTCATCGTTTTGTCCTGTATTTGGAACTTCCCAGGTATCGAACTCCTTAACAGACACAAGATCAAACCCAAATGCATCAGCAAATGAAACTTTTCGTGCGATGGTGGTGGGGGTATCTGCCTCCTCTTCGTCTGAAGAAGCAGAATTCCTCCTTCGGGGAAGTGGAGAGAAACGAGGTTTAATGTTAGGTTTAACATCTTCGTCCTCTGAAGAGAAATCATTAATAGTGGGGACTTCTAAAAAGTTAGCCCTGCTAACCTGACTAGGTCCTTCAGAAGACTCCATTGGGGTCTCTGATATAAACTGAAAGACAACTGTACAGCTAGTAGCAGCTGATATTTGAGACACTGTGGTTTAAAACAGGATTAATGTTACAGTTGACATTGCAAAAGGGAGTCAGGCCTATTAATAGATGCTATGATGTGTGAGCTATGTTGGCCTGCTCTCCATCTGACAGTATTAGGTCTTATAATTTCGATGATACGTTTCAAATACTGCATCCCCTATTTTTACATGGCTCTACGCACTAAGAAGAAAAATAGTATTCAAAAACTAACTTCTTTGCATTGTTAAACTGCCCAAATTGAGCTATTTTAGATGGTCAACTTATGTCGCACAATGAATTCAGCATATTACACAAATGAGGAGCTATTCATCTCTAATTAGCGTGTATACCTCATCAGGTAAATAGGTTCTATATTGTAAACTATTCCTGCATTAATTTTCAGGGCCATTTTTTTACAATGTTTTCAGATGTAAAAGTGCGATGTCACATTCTGCCCTGGCTTTATGCCATGATAACTCAGTGGGCCAGATCCTAGGACTATGCCAGCTTTTTCTAGCTAAAGATTAGCCATCACAACCTCAATGAAGCAGGAATGCTCTAAAACATTGAAGTGAGTACACTGGAGATGAACTTGTAACTCACCATTGTAAATATGACTGAATTCACCACTAATTAGATTATGAAATCATCTAGTGCTAGACTGCATTTAGCATCATCCAGCCAAATGGGGAGAAAAGCAATTCGTAGAATTAATCTGTGCAGCCAACCCTGAAACACAAACCATGTGCCACACACCTATTAACAGGAGGAAGAAACACATTGCATTGTTTAAAGGGGTTTCAACTTTCGTGCAGGGTACCTTCCCATGATAGGAAATGAAACCCTGGCTTTCCAATCAGTTTAATCAGCTGGCATTTGGCTTTTACTTTTATGGCATTCCATGTGTGGAAAGATGCAGACTTTATGGGACAAAGATCATGAACTCAAAATGTCACCTTTTTCCTTCATACTGCCTAACCTCTCCTATGTCCCCTGTGTCTGTCCCGAAGGATACACCTACATTATAAACTAATAGCACGATACAAGGTAAGAAATATGACAGGACTTGCTTGGAATTAGCCATGTCAGAGACTGACAGCATTAGTGGCATCATCACAGATTTCAGCAACAGGTTAGAAACCTGACTCTTCATACTCATTTTCAAATGGCTCAGGACTTGCAGGTCACCTTGAATACTTTCCCCTGTTGTTAGGGTGACACTGGTAACTTTAAAGCTGATCTGGGTATGTCTGTTACCAGACAGCAAGGTAAACCACATCTTTCTTGAATCCCTTTTTCTAATGAGGCATCCTCCCATACCATGAGAGCATCTCCAGTTCTTTCCAATGCTTCTTCATCTTAACCTTTCAATAGCTGTCCCACCTGCTACTATAAAAATGTTGACGCTTCTCTAGTACCACCATGCTTCGAAACAATGGCATATAAGGAGAGATTTCTAAAATAGCTTTCTACCCTAAACTATATAATGCCTACCACAGCTCATTAACTTGGGGGATATTACTGATTTTGGACCAGTACTGTAAGATGCCACACTTTTGAACAAGGCCCAACAGTAAAAAGCATTCAAGATTTCTTATTTAAAAATAGATGATAGTGCTATCCAGCCATGTATTCATGATTGTCTAAGAAAAGAGTGAGATCTCCAGAGCTTCCCCCATGGAAGAGTCCACAGTTTCTCTCACTCGGTGGGATCCCAGAAGCATCACTTCTGCCTGCTCCTGCTTACTGCTCTACACGTAGATGCAGACCTGATTTGCTGCATGCACGTTTTGGCTTTGTATTGTGTGAATTAGGTTCAGTTTGGCAAACGAGGCTTCTTGCTGTAATGACAACGCAATTTCTTCTGTCAACACAATCCAAGAAAATACTACTCATAAACTATGCAAACAAGAAGAACTTATTTATGACACTGTTACCGTAATGGTTACACCTATTTCTGTGAAAAGCCATTTCCTCTTTTTCATTCTGTACGTTTCTTTGCAAAAAAAACGCATAGACAAATGCAAATGGGAAGGTAGCTACCCCCATGGACTCTGGGGGGTCATAGAGGTAAGAGGCGCAGGAAGGAGAAGGGCTGCCCACCAACTGCACTTGGGCGAAGGATTAGGTGCATTTCAGACCAAGGCATGCTTTGAGAATGGGTTTATTTCCAGTTGAAAATGGAAGTAGAAAAGCAGAAAAACTATGGAAACTAGTACTGCTGCTACACTGTATGAAAATAGGCTAAAGTCCAGTTAAAGAGGGTTTTGATCTGTTTTGTTGTAATTTCTGTTCTCTTAATGCTTGGTGAAACTAAACAGTAATTTGTCTGGGTCTAGTCCAGCACCAGTTCAGTCAAGGAAACTCTTTCCATTGGCTCCAGCAGGTACTAGGTTAGACATTCTGCCCAAGGCATGTAATCACTACATGCCATGACAAAGGCTGCAGGACGTTCTGAAAACAAAAATGTATTCAAATACTTATTTTTTAAACTGAGTAATATTAGTGACTTTAATTGACTCAGATTATTCTGTCTACCTGTAACTCTCTTGCCATTCATTGAGTTCAAATCCCTTATTTCCGTCATGGATGTAAAGAAACATGGGAGCTGAGAACCAAAGGGTTATTTAGCAGTTTAGCCTAAGTGCTACCACTGACCAACAGTCTTCAGTCTGGTGCCATTATCTAGTGAGAGAAGCAGCATGTACTTAGGTAGGTCAGCTAAAATAAGAAACAAAAATGTTGTATAAGAAATAAACAACATAAAAGAGGGAAAGATTCTGCCTTCACACAAGAAAGAACTACTGGTGACTATAAGAGTGGAGACCAAAAACACAGCTGAGAAGAGAGGAAGGCCACACTCTTGTCGAAAGCAATTTCCTATCCATAAGCTTCATTTTCTTCAGTGCAAGGAGGCAGAGGTTCATGTCTGTTTTCCACCTGATTTAGGACTTGCCCAGACAGTTTGTACTGTGTTAAACTTCTCATGACAGAGCAAGTATTTTATCAAAAGTGAATATAGAGTTACTCCAAAGCAAGCATAGTTATATGTATAAGAATTGCTTTAACACCATGAATATATTGTGATGAAAAATAATATCCTTTGTTCTCTCCATCTTTCAAAATAGTGATAAAAAACAGCTAAATGAGACATCAGAGTAACTATTTCCTTTCAGGCTGTAACAGCAACAGGTAATTCTAGAACATTGTAATGGGACATCTTCTCTAATCACTTCTTTTCTAAAGCCTCATCCTCCTTACTGTTTCTGAACAAATCAAATTCAAAAGTTGAACAAAGACAAGTGTTTTCCAGGTGTTTTTAAACACTGTTTAAGTAATAGTGGAAAAAACAGGTAGAATTTAAGAAGGCTGTGTAGAAAATAAGACAGGTCTATATGAGATAGCCTTTCTATTAAACAGGGTAATAAACATTACAGGGAAGAGGGTAGCAGAGTTGGCAGGCTTGGGGCTTAATTAAACACGCAGCAGAGAAACAAAAGCAATAGCCAAATAGACCTTTAATTAAAAAATACTTGCACCTGTCTATGTTTTTGGCATATCTATTATTAGCACTGGCCAGCTGATCTTTCTTGGCCTTAACTGCAAGAAGAAAGAATACACGGTGTCGAGACTGAAAAACAATTATGTCTTAAGCAGGGACTACAGAAGAGCAGTATAAAATCTGGTTCCACTTGGCTTCCTAACAGTGTATTCCCTAGTGCCCTAGAAAACTGCACTTCTTCAGCTGAATGTATGAGATGTATTACTTACTTCATTGCTATTAAATAAATCTATTAGGAAAAGGCATAAAAACATTTTCTACTTGCAGAGAATACCATTGTAGCTGACTGTTGAATGGTCAAAAATGCTGACAAGAGGTAGAAGAAAGATCTTAAAGGTTACATCCTTCAGAAAAAAAAAAACAAAAACACAACATTGCTGGCATAATGCAAGAGGTATTTTGAAACAGCAATTCATTCTTAAAGTATGTAGAGCTAAGGAAGAAAGCACAGCATTTCACTCAAGGAAGATTTCGTCTCTAAATTCCACATGAATGAAGTTAAACATCAGTAATACAGAGTGAGGACAAAAGCTACCTTTAGTTGTTCTCTGCTCTTAGTTACAGATCCTATGCATTCTTTTTTACAAAAGTTTGTCCTATGACTGCAACTGGTCTACTCTGTGACCCAGAGTAGAAACAAGTTCACTCCTTAAAACTTGTGCTGTTTTCACAGTGCCAAGCAGAAAAATTGCAGTCTCTCTAAATATTAAAAAACAAACAAAACCAAAACAAACAAAACACACACACACACAAAACCCAACCAACCAACCAGCCAAAATCCAAACAAAAACCAAATAACAATGCATTGGAATTATTGCAAGGGGATAGCCTGCATTCATACAATCATGGCTAAGTCACTGATAAAACTCTCTTTAACCTAACTTGATGACAGAGAGCCAAACACTGACAGAGGAAAAGACAATCTTTGCACAGTGAAAATTTAGAACACAATATATTACTGTAACAGATTTTCCAAATGCTCTGTTTCCCCCATTCATCTTTTCAAAATATTTCATTTATTGGCAAACCAAAAGTTGGCTAATAAAGTTAGCCCCTTCTTTGTCACGGTGTTTTGTGGGACATCTTAGATTTCTGACCATCCTACGTTTTAGCAGCACTGCAGAGAATGCAGTAACAAAAATGCTGCTTTATAGAATCATATAATGAGAGGACAGTTCGCGTTGGAAGGGACTTTCAAAGGCCATCTAGTCCAACTCCCTGCACTAAAAGGCCACAATGAGGTCTCTCCAGAGCCTTCTCTTCTCCAGGCTGAGCAACCCTAACTCTCTCAACCTGTCCTCATAAGGACACCTGCTTTAATAAGGTGTGTGTGGATATTTGAAGAAGAATCTGCTTCACCAGGTTGGAAAAAGTCTGGATAGCAGACTATGCTTCCCCTGCCTCTGATTCTTCTTTTCAGATAAAATTGGACATTGAGCCAGTAAAGGTGGTTCTCCCTCTAGTGTGAAAGCTTTGCAGACATTTCAGGCAGTGACAAGGAGATTCCTACAAAGAATAAAGATTAAACAGGGAATTTCCCTGATATTTTTAGAAGGAACCTTGATTTCGGGAAAGGGTTTTTAACCGTTTTGCCTTTAAAGATAGGAGTCGGAGGAAAACAAAAGTTAATTCCAGAAATAATGCAGAGAAAGGAGGAACAAGCAGAATGCCCAGAAGTATGAGATTAGTATTTTCCTTGAGGGCTTATCTGCAAAAAAGGATCTTTTTCTTGGAGATCAAGGCTTTCAGCCCTTCCAAATGTAGGGCTTTTGGATCACCCTTTTATCTTTCATTCCCTGTAGAATTTTCCTTTACTTACTGAAAGGATTGTTCATCTGTTCACGTACGGAACCCTTTCCTACACATTTTTTTTGCTTAGGATTTGAGTTCAAGTTTTGTGCTTTTGACTTTTGGGCTTTTACAACATTGAATTTTCTGAACACTTCAGTCTGGTTCCCTTTAACAACCTCAGTTTCCCTTGTTTCTGAAAACTTACCCTTAAAATTTACAACCTTAATAAGCTGGTTTTGCTTATTTTTTATTTAATTTGGGTATTTGTAGGCACTCAAAGTCTAGTCTCTGTGCCTAGTCCTTCTGTAAAATCCTCTCCATTTACAAAGTCACTGCTAAAATAGCAGAACACGTGGTTGATTCTATGCTTCTTTGTCGGAGATATGGGAGAAGGAACATATAGTCCTTGTCACAGTGAGTGGCATTTGTTCTCCAGTTTGCAACTGCAGTGTTCCATAAAAATCCAAATCTCATTAGAAATAACCTAATAATCTATAACAAATCCAGTATTTTGAATTGAAATCAAACTTTTGATGTTATTATTCTAGGAAGCCCTTTAGACATGACCTGCTTACAGTTGCAGCAACAGAACCAGGATGATTTGTAACAAATAGTCTAAAGTGCCAGATCACACATTTCAGAGCTAATCTCAACAATTTCTGCTATGATCTGGCAACCGTTCAGCTGCAAATAAGAGAGAACGAGAACAAACTGGGTAGATTAGTCATCAGAAGGTTATGAAAAGCCACCAGTAATGGAAAGATGGCAACTTTGGGATGTGCCAGGCAGGCAATTTCTGGTAGGGACAGAGCAGGTCAAATGGATGCCTTCAAAAGAAGTAATTGCTGAGACAATTAGTAGCTCATCATGCCATCACTAGGATTTTTGAAGAGTCAAAGCTGTTAAAATACTAGGTACATCCCACTCCCTATGGTTAGTACAAAACTCCTCTATTAAATCTTGCAAGCGAGCGGGTGGCAATTCTACCCTGACACAGAAATGCTGGATAATCCATGTGAACTATAACATTATGAGTCTTATTTCCTGACCTAAAAACATCATGGCTACCAACTGAAAAATGGGCTGGTGGATTTGAAAGCCGGAGAAAAGGCTTGCAGGTGCCCAACCAAGATGATCAGCCAGGATGTGAACTTCAAGCTCAGAGGGAAAGGGATCAGTTTAATGAGAGCCCTAGTCCCTCTCTCTCTCTTTGCCACAATTAGCATCTGAAGGAAGCAACAAAGGGTTATTTTCAAAATCCATCAGAGCCTGAACAACAATATCAAATTCAGTCTCATAATGCTGAATCTTTGAGGCTGCTGTTGATGCCTTGAAACACAGATCTCATTCGGGAATACATGTTTTGAAGATCAAAAGTGACCCAAAAGAGGACAATACGTCTTCTTTCAAAGCTTCTACCACTTTCTTTTATTTCGCGTTGGAACATATTTAAACATATCTAATTACCTTCTTTGACAAATCACATGAGATGAGTATCTTGTCCAAAACAGTGTCAGACCTCAGGAGGCCGAGGGCAATGTCAAAGTTCAAGCAACAGTTCATGCTTTGAGGGTCCCAGAGCACAGCGCTCACTTGCTCTGAGTGGTACTTGCTCCCTCAAGTGGTCTCCTGGGTCAGCAGGACCGGTCACATGCGCGCTCAGCATGAAAACCAGTTGCTCAATTGGGATCAGGGAGTTTATAAGAAAAACAGGGAGCAATCTGTGGGGGTTTGGTGCTTAAATTCAGTTTCACCAAGAATAGGGATCCTCCAGCTACAAAATTTGATAGCAAGTTTCGTTCCACACAGTACTTTCTTTCAGCACGTAAAACAAATGTTTATTGTACTAAATACAGCATGTTTGACTAAGTGTAGAACACAGGAACATACATGTTGGTTTCAATTTGTTCTGCATATCACTGGAGGGTCTAATCCTTTCACAACTCTATCTAGCAACCACCAATTTTTCATTAATCATTATGTTTCAACGGGGAACACTGAAGGGTGTTTTCTCAGATTATAACGAAGTGAGAGGCTAACGTCATGGCCTGTTTATCTTCATACTTAACATAGTTATTTCGTATTTTTTTTTCATTCAGCTAGGACTTGCACCTTGACATTTGTAAACATAGGCAGTTCAGTTTTCATTGTTAAGGATGTTGACTTAACAGAGTATAAAATAGGAATCTGGGTACCTGAGAGCAGCACATTTAAAGACCAACTTTCTGTTCTCTCGGTGGTTATATTCAGTGGACCAATTATTCAACAGACTACTTGCAGTAAAATATCAGGACGCTTAAAATAAATGCTAGACTTCGTGCTGCTATAATGAGTGAAGACTTTTCTGAAAACAATGAAGGAAGTCTAGACACCTGTACAGCAGGAGGAGAAGAAGAAGAAAACCTGATTCACAAGATTGCACCCCGAATTCCCAGCTCTCACATATGTGCCATGAAGGGTCTTTCTGTGACTGTGGATGAAGCAAGATTTCTGGAAAAACCACCCCTATCTTACATAGCCTTAATTGCAAAGGCAATTCTTTCCTCCCCTACAAATAAACTGAATTTAGCTGCTATCTACAAATACATTGAAGATAATTTTCCTTTCTACAGGAACAAAGGTCGAGGCTGGAGGAACAGTGTAAGGCACAACCTTTCACTAAACGATTGTTTCATCAAGGTGGGAAGATGTGAGGATGGTAAAGGAAACTACTGGAGTATTCATCCATCAAACTTAAACGACTTTGTTCACGGGGACTTCAGGCAACATCGAAGGTCACGAAAGCGAGGATGTCAAAAGGAGCTAGAGCGTTGCCTTGCTGTGAATTATCTCATGCCATGGGGACACTATCCTTCCTATCCAGCACCAAACTGGCTTTACCAAACACATTATTTTCTGAATCCTCTGTGGAAAATGCTGCATGCTGACAGACAGCAGTTTGTGCATGAATACCAAAAACGGAATGTAAACAGTGATTTAATCATGGGGAAGTTTTCACCTCCACTACAGACTGACAAACCGCACAGCATTTCTGTGGACTGGTTTTATGGATCTCCTGTTCCTTCAGTTATGCAGCAGAATATTTTCCTAAATATTCAACAGGCTTTCCCTAATTCCCTTCTCTTCTCAAAAACAGCAGCAAAGTGAAGCATTCAGACACATCTGTAAGTACTACAAAGTACTCGAAGTGCAGTAGCTTTGCAGGAAGATTGGGACTCTGTCAAGATACCATGTATTAATATATATTGCAGAGTTTTGAACATCTGTATATGTTTAAATACAGCAAAAGAGCTTACTTATGTACTTATGTAAGCCAGTGATTACCAACGATTATTAACTAAGTATATTAGCTTTGAAATGATAACAATGAATACTGCTTTTAGTAATTGACTAGTCAATGGCTGTGCATAGATTATTTGGCATAAGAGTAAATCCATTAGCGGTGACTGCCCAATAAACTTATTTTTAAATTGCCCTGTATTAATCATATTACTGTATACTACTGCTCTATTAGATTCGAATTAATACACGTATGTGTATTTATAACTATATATTCAAAGATTTACACCCATATATTTACTTCTGTATTGAATAGGAAGCATTAATACATTTTTCTTTGTCAGTCACCTCCCATGCTGTTGGAAATACTGAGTTATTCCTCTGCTCATTTAATTTTGTTCATTGATTAGGACTCAGTGGGCACCATTACTTCTGATGCATTGTATTGATCCAAAAAACACAGTATATCTATATACTGTTAGCAGTTAAGTGGATACCCACTTCTGTTTGAATAAATGTTCAGATGAATAAATATTCCAAGTGAAATAAAATTGCAATGTCATTTTTAATATGCTTTTGAGTTCAAATCTGGTTCTTAAATGCACAGCCACATATTAATTAACCTACTTACGTGATTAGTTAATCACAGCATGACTAATTACAAGTTTACCCATTAGTTGGGTATAATGCATTTAAGAAATTTTCCTTTTTCAGATAACATAACCCACGCAAAATGGCTTAAGCTTATACCTATACTTTTAGTTTACATAGTTATATGTATATACATGGTGGCTTACATAGCTATAGCGTATATGATGATACAAAGTACTCATTCAAATATACTTTTAAAATGTACGTATCTATCCAGCAACCTCATTGTAACAGGAACTTCTAATTAGGAAAACGTAGCAAGCATTACAGTGAAAACACCCAGCTTTTGCTAAGTGATAGACTTACAGAAAAACTTGTTCTGAAATATTTGCTCAATTAAAATGCAGAATTGAGTAGTAAAGCCCGAAAGACTCTGCTGTGCCTCAGTTACAAATAGCCTGAGCCTGTGGACAGAACTTGAGACCCGGAGAAAGATGGGGTAAGGTGGGGTTCAGGGGCTGGACAGATGGGGAGACTGGGCTGAGGAAACACTAGAGATAACTGGAGAGATAACTGGACGTGCTGAGCAAGGAGCTATGAGAAGTCTGAGGAATACAAACTCTGAATGCCAGGCAACTACAATCAGATGAAAATGAAATCTAAGGATAAGAAGAGTCAGGGCAGGTTTAAGGAGTAGCAGGTGGGAAAAGTCTCTGTCTGCTATAGTTTATCTACTAGAATGCCTGGGATCTAATTTAATACTCACAGTTCTTTGGCTGTCAGCAAATTACTTCAAATCACACAAAACAACAAGTTATTCCTGTTTGTTCTCACTGGCTCCATCAGCTTACCTGGCAAAAGCTTGTGAAGTGCACCTGAGGATATTCCTAGGACACAAAAACATTTAGCTTCATCTTCCCTGCTAAATAAGACTTGGAGGAGGGGAGTAAGCGTATAACATGGCACTTTGAGCTAATGTGACCCATCACTTAATGGGCCATCCTTTAACCCATTTAACCATTTGAGTTTGCTCTAGAAAAATAATTGCATTTTAGCATACACGTGATGGTGGTGGTGGAAATGTGGTATGAACCAAACCATACTCATGCTTCCAGATCTTCATCCCAGTTTCCTGTGGGAATGCAATAAGACGAACTCACATGCAAGAGGAGACATTCTTCTGCTCAGATGCTCATATTTTATTTGAGACCACTTTGAAATAGTTTTCATACCACTAGTGGTACACATACCACAGCCTGAGAACTCCCATCTTAGATATTTCCAGTCCGACTATGTAGCTGTCAGTATGCTTTCTTATGTTTTTTTTCAATGTGTTTTAACTTTTTGTTTCTTTGTATAGCACCTGCATGCCACAGTGGAGGAGGATTCTTTTCATGTAACGAGCAACTATTTATTCTGTCCTCATCATGGTGGCGTGGGTATCTGTGGCTTTCTTACTGTGCATAGTTCAAATATTGCTCTGAAGACAAAATGACCCAATCACTATTTTACTGTTATCTTTCAAAGCCATAATATAATTCACTTTCAAAATATCCTGAGAGATGAGAAACATCTTGAAACATAAGCTTAAAAAGACTGAGGCTGAATGTACGCATTCATTTTGGGCATCATGTTTGTGAAATCACTGCATGGTGTTTTATGTGCTCAAAGCCCAACACACATTGCCCTGGCTTTCCACTCTTGAGTGTTCAGAACATTTCTCATAATCCCTAGCAAGAAGGAAACCAGTGACCATGTGTAAAAAATTTCATTCCAATAACATGTCCAGAAATATTGAGGCAGATGAAAGAGTGGAATCCATCTCTTCAAGGCAAACTGTAATTGCCATAGTATAGACAAACCTTTTTCTTCCTGTAATCCTCAAGGAAGTTCTCCAACTTCTGCAGCAAACCCCCACATTTCTTCATTACGCGATTCTAATCAATCTACAAAACAGGTCTACTTTGGCTATTAAGTATGGCAAGAGAAATACGGACATTTTCATACAATTAAAGGTGACATTGTAAAGGCCTTCAGTCGAGGTAAGGGCCAAGTTAGGAATGCATAATTTAGACAAGATGCCATTTTTTCCCCCTAGCTTCTGAAAGCTTGACGTTGCAATCTTAATAATGTTTCTCATCACAGCTGAAAGAGTAGGGTTAGTACGTCATTTTGTGATGAAAATGTCAAAGTACTAATTTGCAAACAACTTGAAGTAAAAATTCAAAAGCAATAATAAACAAATCAAGTTGTGTATTTTACCTGAATTCCAAACCCCCAAATCCACTTAGCATACGAAAATAAATAATTTTCTGATCTTGAAATATCATCCTACAATTAGAGAGGGCATTAAATTTCTGATACAGGAAATTACCATTTAATGAGAAGACAGAAAGGTTCTTGAAAATTAAACAGATGAATTACATGCTTGTACAGGAATGTCTGAGGCAGTAAATGTGGTGTAAGACACTCCCTTAGAAGTAAAAATAACAGCTACAAATGCTGAATTACAGAAAATCTGACAGGGACACAATATCCAAAAATTGCATGTTGACAACTTCAGCATTTTCCAGCTGAAACGCCTTACTGGGTTTGACAAAAATGTCAAGAGCTCAGAATCTCAGCATTTTGACCATTGTCACCTCTGTTCTGCCCATAAATAAGACAGAGGTCATCTTTTTACAGCAGATCTACTTTGGGAGTACACAGAAGAAACGCCAGCATACGACATAAATAGCTGGAATGGAGGTCACGTGTGCTCTCATAAGTAGATACTGCCAAATGCTCTCCTCCTCTTTTTGTAGTAAAGAAAATGACTTCCACATAACGAAGTTATGTTTGAACCACACATTTGCTAGCACTTTCAATAAACTGTATCTTAATGATGACCAGTAGAGAACTAGGCCTTAACACAATAACCTTTCAGTAACAACACGTCACAGGTAATGATTTTAAGCCAGATAATAACATTGCCTTTGCAGTTGACCTTCACCAGTTTATACAAATATTTATTCTAAAAGCTTAGTAAAATGTCTCAGTCTATAAAGCCCAGAAAGTTAGTATACAGTTTAATCTCTGCTACATTTGCTGCCCAACACAACTGCTGGCTCTGAGCCTTGTCTTCTTTCATATTGAAAATAACCACTGTCCGGGGGCATAAATGAAAGCTTTCTACAAAGAGAAGCCCCCAAGCAGTATAGTCACTCAAACCAACACACACTAATTTATGCTCACCCAACAGTTATCCATTTCTTGTGCTCCCTGTAGCAGCTCATGGAAGACAACTCTCCCTTTGGAGACAGCAGAGCACAAATACCTCTTCCAGAGTGGTGAGGCTTGTGTATATGGATTAATGAGGATACGTCAGGTTTGGCCTGTAGTGACACCATGAGGGAAAAAAAAAAAAAAAGAAAAAAAGAAACACTTAAAACCCCTTTGAGAGATGCTGTAATCAGAAATGGGATTATGAAAATGAAAATGCCCCAACCACAATCACACAGGAACAATATAGCATCACTACAGGACACAGTTATGGCTGATTGATTTAAATGTGACCTCCTGTACATAAAACTCTGAACTTCCTTGAAGTGTAATTTTAACGAGGACCTTCCCAGGTTTGTATTATCTGAATCCTGTATGTTAAAACAATGACACCATCATAACATTCTTAATCTACATTATATGCCAAATAGTGGTAATTACTTGAAAATTTAATTCCACCTCTCTTAGTAAGGTATAAGATTGTGCCAAACCGATCATGCGGATGTGGGTCAAAATACACAATTTTTGTACCATAAACCAAGTTTTGCAACTCTTTAGCCAACATAGACTCCTGACCAGAAGCATCCAAGCACCTGAGAAACGCCCTGGAAGGACCACCTCAAATGGCTGAAAGCCACCACAGCAGCTCACGTACCACCTCGCCTCGGTGGTGCTTTGGCACAGAGGATGTGTCTGAAAGCCAGAGGTCAGACTCTAAGGCTGTTATAGTCTATGTTTACACTACGTTTATCTAGGAAGTTGGATGTAAAGTCCATTAATGGTTCCTCTGCATCTCACCTGTTCCCAGTACAACTGAGGGCCTGGCCAGCTGCGTTAACTATTTCATCTCTTCGTCCTCCTCCAGTGTTTCCTCTGTCCTTCGGTGTCTGTGTTCACTTTGTGGTCTTACAGTTCCAATCTCCCACGCCAAGTTCTCCTGTGGCCCTACTCTGTTACCTTCTCATGTATGACTCAGTCAACACTGTCAAAGAAGAACTCTGGATCTCTATATTCCCTGCTTGTCAGAGATAGAACGAAGCTTATGTCAACATAGTGAAATAAGACTTCGATAAATAAGATTTTAACAACTACTGTAAGAACAATGTGGAAAGAAGATCTAGAGCCTGATTCTGATCCTACCAACAACCATGGAAATAAGAACTAATTTCATTGGAACCAACAGAGCGTAAAGTTAGTCAAACTCAAGCTCGCAGACTTTATTTCTATCATAAACCATACTGTACTAATTTTCCTGTGACCCTGACAGATTTCTTAGCACAATCTATAGTAGACTTGACTCAGCCTTATCAGCAAGCAAAGTCTCGGTCAAAGGATTTGCTCCTGGGAAGTTCTTGTCTCCAGGTAGAGCTGTCAGCTATTTGAAAACCCTTTGAAGGTTTCAATACTCAGGATTTTTATTTAACTGTTTTAACATTCATTTTAGTACTGTGTTTTCAGTACCTAGAGCTTATCTACGTGTGTTCTTTGAAGACAGTGCATGGTTTACACTACTCTTGTGTTAATGTGTCTAAGGTCTGGTATGTCTAGGACTGAGAATGAACATCTGATGAGGAAGAAATGAGAGAAAGTGCCAGGCCTGCTGAAGTTCACACAGCTGCCTCTCTCCAAGTGAAGCAGAAAAACAATGCGGAAATCCTCAGCACCAGGAAAAAACATCAGATAAATTTGAACTTGTAGCAGAAAATAGCCTGACAACAGGCATCTTTTATGGAGTATTGGTTTTATTTTGGAGAAGGAGACATTTGCCTTTTAAAGCAGTGAGTTGCAACATAACAGCTTTCCCACTTTCATTCGCAAGAAAAAAGACATTAATCTGCCTAATGGGAAAGTGTTTCCATGCTTGCATGCTGTCCAGATGGGTGTAAGAGAACGCTTTAGTAAAGATATGAGACAATAAAGCCAGAATATATATATTTTTTAAAAAATAATAACCTCCTGTGTATATGCTTAATTTTGCAACTAGAGAGGGAAGGAAATAAAGACCCACCTAACTTGTAACAGAAGCTGCAGCTCTTGAATGCCATGCAGGACTGAGAAATCTTCACCCTCAGCCCTTCCCCGCATGCTGGTCTTCTCTAGGAGAGCCCAGCTCTCCATGCCCAGGAGAGCACAATTCTACTTCCAAATAGCTACGCTAGGAACACACCAGAATTTTGGACATGAGATATGGCAACTTCACCCTAAATAAACTGATTTAATATTTAGTTCAAGTGGTTTGCTGTTGTATACATCGATTCGACAGCGAGTCTAAAAGGAAATAATTAGAGTTACTGCATTCTGTTCCAAGCAATTCAAATACTCCGGTCTTCTAGTGTTGTGTTGACAGATACGTATGTATTTCTGTACTGTAAACAGATTAGACTTGGCCATATGTGCTCAGACCAGACCTATTAATACTAGAATATGAAATTCAATTTTAAAATAAGCACTTAAAAATAAAAATATATAATTAGAATACTGTAGTATTTCAAAATCCAACAAATTATAAAAAGTCTAGATAACCATTCAAAAAAAGCAACATCTCTAGAGCCCAGGATATACAGCTCCACTATAGAAGAAAAATGTATTATCCTTCTATGTTCCTCTTCCATAAAAATTCTGAAGCTGTGGATCACAATCCAGTCTGTTCAAGGCTTTAAGAATGATTTAGTAATTCTGATACACATGCAACATGCTGGAGTTCTTCATATGACAGTAACACATGTAAATACTAAGAACCATAAAAATATCTAAGCAACCAAGTAAAGCAGCCATTGAATGCAGTTGGAACAGCATGTACTCCAGTCTTCCCAAACTACATATGGATTCCATAAATTAAATTCATTTTCTTTCTGACTTTTAACTTTCTAAGAATATTTTCATGGCTACTCTTATGTGTAAAACCAGTAAGCAAAATTACAGGAATAAGAAGCTGTAAAGGAAAATCAATGTAATTAGAGATCTTTCTAAATCTGGGGGCTGCAGCAGGAGTTTGAGAAAAGCCTACAGACACTTTGAAATGGATTTTGTCCGATAATAGGTTCTAAAAAAGGTTGTGGATGTATTTTTATAGAAAATATACATATGCTGAACTTAATAACCCAGAAGAGTTTATAGTGTTAAGAAAGCAACTTCGCACATGAACTGACCTATTAGTATCTTTTCAGTAAAAGACACATTTTAAACAGCTCAGTTGTAAGTTACTGAAATAGTTTATTTAATATAAAAATGTTAGCAGACTTTGCAGTATGCATGTGCGCGCGCATGCAAGCACGTGTGTATGTTTATGAATGTTCAAAATCTCATTCTTAAATGGTTTGTAATTTTGCAACAAGTTGAATCACTTTATAGAAGAAGTACAGCTGCTCTAAAAAGCAAATCAATGATGCTCCAGTATTAATAGCTGGTATGTTTGCTGCCTTCACTGCTCCTCATATTCATGAAAAAGAAGCTAGACATGTGGAGATAATTATCCCATTATGTTAGTAGTTTCATCTCAAAGATGAGATTAAAAACTGCAATTCTGTTTAATCCCTGTAGCCTGTGACACAATCAAAGAAAAAAGGCAATGAGAACACAACTTGCAAATCAGAAGTAAAAATGATGTCATAAAGGATGCTCCATCACTTAGAACCTCTAGATGTACATCTGCCGACGAAGAAATCATTGTATAAAACATCAAGCACCGGGTTCACAGTGCAACTCTGAAATGCAAAGCAACAAATTAAACAGCACACAGTAAGAGTCAGAATCAATCAGGACTAAATTTATGTCATGCTTGAAAGCCTTACTAGAATTCATACAGCAATGCTTCAGTTACTAGATCTTTTGTTAATTGAGATACAACAATACATACCAAAATTTAGTATGAAATGGCAGATGTGCTACTAGCTGATAATTACTTTGCAAATCTGAATCATATAATAGCTTTCTAACAATTAGAGTAATCATAGTAATTTTAAGGGTGGAGAGAACAAGGACGATATCAAGTTTGCAATATAAAAAACTGGAATTAATACTTGAATAATCTCCATCATTAATCAAGAAATAAATCCATCTTGCAAGTGGATTTCTTGAGAGCAGTTAATAACTGCCATCACACTTTCCTGAGCCTGCAATCCAAATATAGATAGAAGAATGACTGATATTAGTTGTCTGAAAGTGACAATTCCCTTCTGAATATCACCAGAACATGTGACCTGTATAATATGAAGTTTTGAAGTTAAATGATCATATAAGGAAATAATTCAGCAGCTAGCTTGATGACTACTGTGCACAAGCATTCGGACTTAGGTAGACCTACTGTACTTTAAAGCTGAGAAATGTGTTATTTTTTGGTGTGTATTTATTTAAACTAAAAATCACAATTTGGTTTCTACTGATTTCAAGGCATTTAACAGCATTCCTAGTAGCTTCAGAAGACTTGAACCTCAGTTTAGAGGAACATGTACCACCCAACAGGTCCTAGGATAGCTAGATGTTGCATGTTCCTACTGCCCAGTGGCAAGGGGCAGCTTCCTGCAAGGAAGGAACCCTGAAATGCAGTTGCTGCTGCAGCACATCCTTCACTATTATTCCAGACACACAGTAGATCAGGGGCCAGAGATGTTCTTTGACTCTCAAAGGACTTTCATAAACATACAAAGCCAGATTCTCACTCATTCATGCCATTTCTCCAATTATTTTTGCTCTTTGTAACAGACCGCAATCAAAACAGATCATATTCAAGACAATTTTCTGGCCTTCTGGGGGCCTGGGTTGTGAATGTTGAGATTTCCAGTAACACTGTAGTTTGTTAAGAAAGGATTCCAAGCAACAGCAAATTAAAAAAACGCAAAACCTCCTACTTTGGTCATGATAACTCTGAGAACTAAAACTGGAATTCCATTTGTCAAATATATAATACGGCTTATTTTTTTGTTAATAGACTGATCCTTAACTCATAGAAGTCAGCTCTGATTTTTGTGCCGATATGAATGACTGTAAAGAGCAGCAGAGAACAGGCCCAATGTGCTACAGTGAATACATCATTTTACAGATTCAAAACGTGTCTTAAGTCTATTGCCAATGTGCAGTCTGACAAACTCCACAGAGGCCAATGGCTGTTCATACATCTAGGGTACCAAACATTTCAAACAATTAGCCAGGGGAGAATGTACAAATGTGAAACCCAAGTCCTCTCTTTCAGTGACCAGAAGACATACATTAATATAGAACAAGAACAAATTAATGAAACTCTGCAGGAAAAAACAAGGTGCTTGCTAAACCTTTGGAATTAACAAAGTAATCTGTTAGCAAACAAAAGCAAAGACAAGTTTCCAGGATCCAACATGCCAGGCCTATGAATTGTTTCCTAGAATGGCAGTTTGATGTATACATGTGAAAAGGAAGTGGAAAGGCTAATTTTTCTAGCTATACTTCTATAGAATTCTCTCACTTGAAAGACCAAAGAAGAAATACGGCCTAACATAGCCAGAGGATGTTGCTGTGAATTTATGCTGTGATTTAAATAATACCTCACAGAGGACAAATATTAAAATAAGAAACAACACTTTTATTCTACTGGAAAATAGAATGTTGGTTTTTAAAAGCAAATTATTATTTTTTGGAAACTATTACACCAGCTACTCTGAAAAGCAAAATTACCCCTTTGTCTGCAGGATGGCAAGTTTCTCCATAGTATCTTACTGAAATACATAAGATTTGACTGTATTAGGAATTGACTCTTCTAGGCAAAGTACACAAGCAAACCTATTACAAAATAATGGTGCCTGGGATTTTACTGAAGGGTGTAGGCCAGCAACGATATAAAGTCTGTCTCTCTGTGGCTATGTGAGTGAAGACATTTTTGTCAAATACACTCCTATGAATTTTTATGTTCTGTGACTTACAAGAGAAGACAGACTAAATGAAGGCTTTGCTGGTGTACCTGCTATGTAGAGCTGTATACTTTCTTAAATGTGTGACTGCCCTAGCATCTTTCTGACAATTCATGGCATTTTCCTGTGCTGTGGGAGGACTCTAGTCCAGGTTGCAGCTGTTGTGGTTTAGCTCTAGCCAGCAACTGGGACCATGCAGCTGCTCGCTCAGTCCCACCTCCAAGTGGGATGAGGGAGAGAATTAAAAGAGGGGAAAGGAAAAAGAATTCACGGGTAGAGATAAGAAGTTTAATAAGACAGCAAAGGAGAAGAGGAAAAAAATAATACTAGAATATACAAAATAAGTTATGCACATTGCAATTGCTCACCGCCCATGACACCAATAGCTCATCAGTTCCCAAGCAACGATACGTGCACCCAGGCCAATTCCAGTTTATATGCTGAGCATGACATCATATAGTAAGGAATACCCCTTTGGCCAGTTTGGGTCAGCTGTCCTGGCTTTTATCCCTCTCAGCTTCTGGTGCACCTGCAGCCTTCTTGCTGAGAAGTCCATGACTTGGTATAAATATTGCTTGGTAACAACCAAAACATCAGTGTGTTATCAACATTCTTCTCATACTAAATCCAAAACACAGCACTACACCATCTACTAGGAAGAAAATAAACTGTGTGCCAGCCAAAACTAAGACATGGCGCATCCTTTGCCTGGGAGCTAACTGTCCACAAAGAGGTCTCAGAAAAGGGAAAAGCCCTTCTTCCTCCCTCTTTCTTCTATGTCCTTTGAACTGTTGTCTTTGAGAATTTCCCTTCACTTTGATCTTGGATTCAGAAGGGACCACAAGATTCTATTGTTTTTTCTAATATTTTGCAGTTATCTCATGGTGTACAGCATGGTAAGTGTAAGGGGAATTGAAGAAACCAAGAACAGGACTTCTAACAAACAAGCTTTTACATAGATGGAGCCACCACACCAAATCTGCAGCAGGGCTGAGGACACTTGTTCTGCAGGGAGAAGAGACAAAGTGGGGTGAAGAGGGAGAGGCTCTGGTGGAAAGTCTGTTCATTCCCGAATCACTGAGGTTGCTCACTCTGGCAAATCACAGACTCCAGCAGCCTCTCTAAAGCCTTGTTCAGTCAGGAAGGCAGGAGAAAAGAGAAGAGTGGCAGCGAGAAGAGTGCAGGAGCTGAGCTACTGCATTTTCACAAAGTTTCATCACTACTTTGGGTCCACCATGTCAATGCTGTGAGTCAGGAAACTGGAGACAGTGCTCAGAAAAAGTACTGGTTCACAAAATGGTGACCTGTAGCTCTAAAGAAAAAGCTATATATTAGATAATGTCACACCCTTTCAGACCCGTGACCTTCAATTAAAGAATGTGCAGTCATGCTCTTCAGTCCTCTCAACAGTGATATCCAGCTCAAAATGAGGTATTTTCATAGGCAGGAGGCTGGTTGGCACTGGGTTTGAAGGGAGGGTACTAGGTCAATCTTTCTGAGGTCCCAGTTGGGTCTGGGTGATCAATAACATCCCGGTATCCAAGGTTGTGCCTGATACCAGTCTTCTTCATGGAAGCAAGTGACACAAGACTGACACAAGAGACTGAGACAGGAGACACAATCCTTTTGTGCACTGATCACGTCTGGAACAAGATACTGGCTGATCCTGGCAGTCTGTGTCAGCAACAGTCTAACTAACTGCTCAAACATGACGAGTCCTTAGCTTTTTCCGAGAACATTTTCATATTCTTTATTTCAGCAGAACTCTGTATGACATCGCAGTGGAGGCTTTGCACTGCCGTTTTCCTAGCGACTTCCTCCAAGATGTTTGAGTGAGTACCACTGAACTCCATGAATTCCTTGTCTCTACTTTTACAAAGAAATTGAGGAGCTGGAAGATGCTCACAGAAGCACAAATATAGATACGACATACAGATATGAGCCAGCACTTAATGAGATGTAACTTCTAGCCACCATGATGAAGCAATAGTAAAGATCATTTAGGTAAACAGACCAGCTAGTCAAGACAAGGCAAGAGTTTACAGTGAATATCAACCTCAGAAATCATCAGTGCAAGCTAACTTACTGTAAGACTAAATCTCTGATGGCTCCAGTGGAGTAAAATCACAGGAGCGATCAGCCAGCTACAACACTGCTGCTATACTGCATGGATGCAACCCTATTTAGACAGATGCAATTCATACTGCATGAGTAAACTACACACGTAGATAACTTTCACTCAGATTTTCTTAGTGTTAGTGTTCCCATTTCTTCAAATGCTGATGACTTGGTTGGATCTGTCAGCAAGGGTTATCATCATGGCAAATTGAAGTGGTGGGTTTCTCTGGTGACACGGTTGTTAAGCTTCAGAAATAACCGAAACTCCCACATCACTGCAAGTTCACTAATGGGGCACCAAGGTGTGATTCTAACCTACAGATAAGAAACACTGTGCCCTGTTATCACCACGACACCATGCAACCCTGGATTGGGCTTTTTCATAGATTTACTGTAAGAATTAGCTTGCCACAAAAGGTGCTTATCAGTCTTCCATTAAAGACTAATGCTGTTGTGAGAGAATTTGAGAAGAGCATTAACAATATCCTTATTTATCAAAAACCTTCCTGCAAGACGTAGTATGTCTTCGAATGCTTTCCTGATGCTCTTATTTGTCAAAGAGTTAAGTACCTGCTGATTTAGGGATACATTTTCTACATACTTACATCCCATTTTTGTCACTTGCATGTCTAATCTATGTGCAATGCACTGTTAATTTACCCTGTAGTGTTCCCATGGAATATAATTTGTATGCACATAAAATATCAATGTAATATCTAGAGATGAAATCCAATGGAAACAGTTTACTGTGAAATCCAGTCTTTTTTCCCTTATTTTTCCAGCTCACTGACTGTTGCTTTTTCAAAGTACTCCTAGAGCTCTCTTGCACAACCCTTCATTATGCTGCATTATTTCTTTATTTGGGAAATAAAACGAAAAAGTATTTGTATACAACCTAATTTTCCATAATTGTTGGGATGATGTTAAGACAGTTTCACTGGAGAGAAAATGCTAATCAATTTTATTTCAAAAACACATTGAAATTCCACGTAAATTGGTGCCAGAGTGCAAATGCTACTCAACTGGGAATGGAAAAGGGAGGGAAGAGAAATATATGCTAACTCTTGCTTTAATACAAAGGATGTGAAATACGTTTTATTTGAATCAAATGCTATTTAGCAACTTAAGCATCTGGAGCACATCTGATAACTTGGGTAAAATGTATCGATTTCTCTATTGATTTTTCTAATATACCTTCTCTACGAGGGAGCTATAACTGAAAGTAGCAAGTGACTCCGCTAATGCCAAATCTTAAATAGTGTGAAGATGTTCGGATACGCAAGAAGGGTCATTGTTGAATTGCAGAATATGACAGGCCCTCGCTTTCCACTTAGAGGCAATACATGGCATTGGTGTCTTTCTCTCTTGGCTTGCAGTGTTTGATTTTATTTCAATATGGATGTGTTTATGCATTTTTCCATTGCTATGGACAAGTGGCTCTGTTCATAAGCTAGATGTACACATGGATTGAGATAGTATTTAGTCTAACCTTTACACCACTATACATTAACTTTAACCTTAGGATCAGGCATATAGAGCCTTTTTCTTCAGTCCCCAAACTGATTCATTTATTGTAATAATACACAGGATCATACACAGCACCTGTGAATTTCTGATCAGTTTATTTCCAGGAGTAATTCTGAAACACTGCAATGTTTGCCACTCTCTCTGGGTAATTTTATATAAACAAAGGATAGCAGGAAAATCTTGCACTCTTGAAAACACTAGAACTTCCGACATTGCCTTCAATGGGACCAGAATTTCCTGGGCACAAACACAATTTGCCACTGAACTCACAGCAATTTTTACATTTTACTGTTTTACTGTTGGAGTTAGCCTTTTCTTAGATTTAGATCATAGTCATAAAATATGGCTCAGAAACAATGGAATTTAAAAAAAAAAAGGAAAGGCAGCCTTGAGTTACACTTCACATTCTAAATATTTGCACACAGCAAGCAACACTTGAAATATACTTCCAGCAATAAGAACTCAGGCTTTAAGTTCAACTCTAAAGGTTCAAGAATGGAGTCTGTAATAAAGAGTATTCAGGGCCCCTATAGTCCTTTAACCAGTCACCCATAGGATTTTCTGCATGTCCTAACTGTGAAGAGAAGGTCGAAACTGCTCCTTGGACACTAACTGGCATGAAGGAAGAAGAAGAGCTAGGCCAAACAGGTAAATGGCTGCACTATGAGAAGCTTTGCTACTCTTTGTACAGAGGCATTATAAAATCAGTGGTTGTGCTTCTTTGCCCAGCAAGCATTGTACTTACTCTAGTTTCTCTGTTGGTCTTAATACAGACATTGTTTATTGCAATAAGAGGAGCAGAAAGGGTCCAGATTATACCACCTTTAATAGACTCCCTGAATTAGGCTCAGGGCTTCCAGATGAAACACTTACGAGGTGGCACACACCTGATCTACCTCAAGACTTCCAGACGTCAAAATTTACCCTGAGATTTCTTCCAGATTCTCTAGTTTTATTATATTTTATAAGAAATTCCTGATCTCTGTCACAATGTTAAGAGAAATGACTGCAAAAAGATGAACCCTGAGAATATATATTTCACCAAAAAGGAGAATATGAAGTTTGTAAAAAGAAAAGTAGACAAAGAAGACAATTTCAATCTGCTGCACCGCAGGAATCATGGACTGCCCCAAACCTCCACTCAAAACTGAGACTGCTGGTAATGGATCTTCTGTATGCAGAGAGTGGTGCCTCATCGCGGGGCTGCATGATGACCCAATCTGACCCGAAGTTACAATCACAGAACTATAGAATACCCGGTTGGAAGGGACCACAAGGATCACCTGGTCCAACCTTTCTTGGCAAAAGCACGGTCTAAACAAGATGGCCCAGCACCTTGTCCAGCTGAATCTTTAAAGTGTCCAGTGTTGGGGAATCCACCATTTCCCTGTGGAAATTATTCAAATAGCTGACTGCTCTCATAGTGAAAAATTCCCCTCTTGTGTCCAATCAGAACCTCCCCAGGAGTAACACGTACCCATTGCCTCCACATGACTCCCTGTAAAAAGGGAGTCTCCATCTTCTTTGTAGCCACCCTATAGCTGCCGGAACATGGCGACAAGGTCTCCCCTAAGCCTTCTTTTCTCAAGGCTGAACAAGCCCAGTTCTCTCAGCCTCTCCTCATACGGCAGGCTTCCAACCACCAGCAGCCAGCACATCCCCTCCTCCGGCATTAGCAAGCCCCGCTCTCAGAAGTTTCATCTACTCCACATACCCCCCACCTCCGAAAAAAAAAAAAAAAAAGAATTTTTTTATCACAGGCACCCGCACCCCCTCAGCCCCCAACCACCCCGANAGTCTCCATCTTCTTTGTAGCCACCCTATAGCTGCCGGAACATGGCGACAAGGTCTCCCCTAAGCCTTCTTTTCTCAAGGCTGAACAAGCCCGGTTTTCTGTGTCTTTCCTCATATGGCAGGCTTCCAATCACCAGCAGCCAGCACATCCCCTCCTCTGGCATTAGCATGCCCTGCTCTCCGAAGTTTCATCTACTCCACATACCCCCCACCTCCGAAAAAAAAAAAAAAAGAAGATTTTTTTTTCTCAGTGCGTCTCTCACAGCCTCATTCCGCAAACAACGCGTCCTCGCTCCGCTGCGTTAATTCGGCAAGAAGTAATTAAACACAGGAGAACGCGCGGGCGCAGGCGGCGGCCCGGGCCCTGCTCCGCCGTGCTCCACGCGGTGGCACCAAAGCGCCGCGCTTCCCTCCGCCCGCCGCGCTCCGCCCCGCTCCGCGCCCTGCCCGCCCCGAAGCGCCCGGGGAAGCGCCCCCGGCCGGCCCGCGGTGTTCGAACGAGGCCCCTGAGGGTGTCGTGGCCGAGGGGCTGTTGGCCGCTCCTTCGGCGAGGTGAGAACGGGGTACTCGCCAGTGCCGATGCTCAGGTGCCACTGTTTGCAGGGTTTCTCTCGCAGCTTTTTAGCTGTTCTCTGCCCTGCTGACACTTGGTGTTCTTAGCACGTGGAAAAGGGACAGCAAGTCGTCTGTGCCCACCGAAAGAGCCACTAGACCCCTCCTCCTCTGAGTGCTGCTCGGCAGGGCTTGAGCCACGACAGCTAGTGTGAAAATAAGCACATGTGCTTTTAAGGACTGCTTTTAAATTGCCTTTTCCTCTGTCCTGGGGGTGTTTTTTCCCTATATTCACCAACCATAATGTTGTCTAAGACCCAAAAGACTGTATCTTGCTCTGTGTGGGTGCAACTTCAAGGCTGTGCAGAATCCCAGTATAAGAAAAAAACATTCACGCACAGCCACGTCTCAGTGACTGTATGTTGTATTTTGGTGTTGTTGCATCTATAACTTACGAGTCTCAATCAGGCCCTGACTCCTCTCAGGCAAATGCTGGACAAACAAAGCCTTACCCAGTGCCCAGTGAAGGCAGCAGAGGTTGGATGGGCCCCATGGGGAGTGTTCCTAGCCCGAAGAGCTTACAAGTCCAAAAAGACAAAACAAACAATGACAGACATAACAGGCATGCAGGCAGCTGCCTTGGCCCTGACCCTGCAATTTTTTCTGGTCTGGTTTAACCCTGTCTGAGAGGGTGCATGATCTGGACTCATATTTTAAATGCAAATCTTGCCTGCTTACTAATCCGAGGAAGCTGAATATACTTTCTTTAATGCATTCTAGGTTGAGCCTTTAAAAGCAGTATCAGTATTAAATATGTTTTATATATTTAAATCATCAGCAGAAAATAATTTATAAAGTATCGTATTTTTCTGCATCTAATTTGCTTCCCTCTTTTAAAAATTACGTTTGCTCTTCTCTTTTCTCTCGCCACTTACTTTTTTCCTCAGCCCTTCCTATTCCGTATTAATTATTCCTGGTTTTATGCATCATTTCCTATTTCAGGTTTCTGTTTTGTGTGTTTATCTTTACTCGTGTATTCCCACTAGGCATCAACAAAACTATTCACATGCTTAATTAAACACTGACAAAATTTTGTAAGATTATTATTTTGCTTTGTGTGCAACTATTAACCCCCAGGTATTGTTTTCCTTAGCTCTTTCCATCTTACCTATTTTTTTTTTACTTAGGCTCTAAAGCAGTGAGTGATTCCAGAGCTGCTGCAGTTCAGCCCTTTACCTTTTCTGTGGGATTTTAGGTCCCCAACTGCCGCCAAGGCAGTCAGCCACACTGATCATCCCTGAAGTAAAAGAGTCTAATTCTCCTCCCTGAAACTTCACTTCAAGGTCCAGCTAACCTGCCCCAATCCAGCTTTCCACCTCGTCCTCCCCTGGGTCCTGCTGCTGAAGAAGCCCCCTGGACTCTCTCATTGCTTTGCCCACCAAGTCAGCCTTAGCCAGATCGCCTTGCCCCTGCCCGGTCTCTGCTTTCCAGCTGCCACCGGAGCTTCACAGCATCCCCCGAAAACTGCTCTCTCCCCTGCACAACCAACCACCTTCCCTGCCAAAGAGGTGTCCCTGCCTGCACAGCCATTCCCTACACAAGCTCCATGCAAACTCCGCTTGCCTCCGTCTCCTCAGTCATTCGCACTGTTACAGACTTACAGGTAAGAGAGATCTTTTAGGAAGTCAGGAGAGCAAGCCAGGGAAGGGAGGGAGGGAAAAGAGTTGACGGGGAGGGGGAGGGAATTGGATGGAAAATTCCAGAAAGTTTTGAACATCTGTCAGCTCCCCTTCTTGTGCTAGTATCCCCTCCCAGCCTGAGATATAAACTGAGTTGAATTTATTTCCTTCTAAAGATATGAACTGAGTGCCATACCTTTCCCCCTTTTTAATTAGTCAAATTCTAAATGTCGATACATTTGCTGAGCCTGATTTCAGAAAATTGTTCAGGTTACCCTCCATCCATGTTCAATACCTCTACCTGCAGTTCTTTTCTGTCCTCAGAGTAATGAGTCTGTCACAAGGAAGAAACTGTCAGGTTAGTCTTCACATTGTGAATACCTGAGGTCTTTTTTTCTTCTTTGATCAGACTGTGTCCAGGAGGAGCTCTAGTTGCTGTTTTTTCTTGGGAGTAATGTTTTGTGGATCATCAGTAGGCATCACATACACCTCAGCTAAGCAAAGTAACTCCTTTATGTGTCTTATTTCAAGAAAATGTAAGGCAGCCGATGTCACTCCTTTTGTGTTTTTACATATTTGCAAATTTTTTTAGTATATTGGTAAACTGAAAGTATCAATGCAGTTTGGAAGGGATGTTTGGTATACCTGTGTGCTTCGTATTAAACGTCTACTAGCAAATCAGGGAGGCTTCATGTGAACATGTCACTGCTTACAATTAAACTGCCTTTCTCTGGACCGTGATCATTTCTCTGCAGATGGCATGACGGTGGGGCTTATTAACTCTCCCTATCCCCTCTCCTCAAGCACATTCTTTACAGAGCACCAGGTTGTTTTTTTGCAAATGTTCCTTGGGAGGTATTCAGGATCCCCACCTTCAAACTTGAACTTCAAAGTCGAGCAGTATGTCTAGTGCCCATCTTCTCAGCATATTTTTCAAGAACAAATTATAAACATTTCAAGCAAAGTGCACTTATTACAAGTTAGTTTGCCAAGTACTGCTGCCTCCCTTCCAAGTTCCAGCTATGTCAAAGCATCTGGTTTACAAACAGGTTCCTCCTCTCGGCTGGTACACGGATGCCAGGGCACAGAGGCTTATCGCTAATGAAGGAGTTTCCCGGATGAAAGGGGAAAATGCTGGGGGAGTCACTTGACAGGCTCTCACCGGTGACAGAATGTGTAGGTCTGTTGTAGCCACAGAGCAGATGGATGAAGTGATGTGCCGGAGGAGTGATTTCCCCGAGTTCTTACAGAGCCTGATCTAAAATTCCCTGAAGTCAATAGATTCCTGTTGATTTCTATGGACCTTACAGTGGGCTTTCAGGTAATTACTTATTCTAATCATGAGACACTACCTACTCTGGGTTTATCTTCTTTAGAGGAGTCTGAGGGCATCTGAAATTCCTGATTATTTGCAACTTAGCTTACAAAAAAATGTTTATTGAGGAGATAGATATAGATCAGTCTAAAATATTTTGCTCAGAAAGCAATGCTGCCCTCAGTCTCATTTTCACTTACTGCTGGACCAAATGCAATTTACATAGAGGATAAATTATTTTTACTCGATGCTCGGGTCAACCCCAATTTCAAGAGAACGTAAATCTGGCATAAAGCCATGTGCTTCTTGTGCATCACACTCCACATTTGAGATCTACCATTACACAGACTCAAATACAGACGGCCTACATATTTCCTTTTTTTTTTTTTTTCCCCTATCACAGATTACATAGCAGAGTTAGGAACTTTCAAACACCCCTCTGTAGAGCTGTGAGAACTCAGGAAGAAGTTGCACTGATAAATGTCAGCCTGATCAGAACATTTAATATGTATGACAGAGCTGCTATTACTACATTCTCCCATTGCTCTACTCTAAATTATGTTTTTCTTGTCTTTTACCGCAGATTTTAATAATATGTCTCCTGTTTTCAGGGGATTTCACCCTAATTTATAGTGATACGTCAAATGTGGACTTAGCTTAAAAGAGAGAGAAGTCTTGTCTAGGCAATAGTGCTGGTAGAACTTTTCCAAAATCTCTTATTTTTTTTTGCATTCCTGCTAAAGCATTTCACTCTTTCAGTGAGTCTCTTTAAGTGCTGGTTATAATAACCTATATAGTATAGCATAATTTGCATAGCTTCTCTTTATTTAATTTCATCATATAATGAAATATATATACTCAATTATGTAGTTGATTCATTGATACAATTGATTGGTGCCTGATCCCATGCCATACTGTACATTGTCTTTCCCTTCATTTGTTATGAGAATGAAACACTGGGTCATTAAGTAGTTATGTCAGAATTATCCATCTAACTCAGTGGAACTAAGCTTTCAATATAATGGAAAATCTCCAAACTTTTTGCTATCTCAGTTCTCAAAATGGTGAACTGTGCTTGCTCACTTGCTTAAGTCTTTATTGCACATACATAAGGCAAATTATCAGATGTATTATTATTCACATTCAGTGCCTTGTAGCCTGGATGTTTTGTGAGCTGGATGTGTCTGTCTCCATCTTTTGCACACGTGTTGTAGTTTAACCCGAGCTAGCAATACAACCACAATAGCCGCTCACCCACCCCACTCCCCACCTTCAAATAGGGGAGGGAATTGAAAGGGAAGGGAGAAACTTGGGTTGAGATAAACACAGTTTAATAAAATAACAAACTACTAATTCACTACTAGTAAATATATATATAGAATCGAAATAGAGTATAAAATAAAAGATACTTAAGGCAGTTCCTCATGAACTCTGTCCACACCAAGCAGCCAGTCCCAGGAAGCAGCCCCTGGTCCTGAACAGCTGATCCCATTAGAGGGAAAAAGGCAGAAAGGCCCAGAGGCCTCTGCAAAACAGCAAAAGGCTAAACTAAACGTCCCGAACTGAACTCCCCCAGCTCCGACAAAAGGAGTGAAGAAGGTGAAGAAGCGAGAGACTGGAAGATCCCGACTCTCCTCAAATATGAAGCATGATGCTAATGGGATGGAATACTCTCACTGATCAGTCTGGATGTCAGCTCTGCCCCATCCATGTCCTCCTTCCTCGATGCCTCACACCTGTGCTCAGAGTGTTCAGAATGTCCTTGGCTCTCAGGCCAGATCAATTAAAAACATTAACTCTGTGCTGGGATGTTATCTCTTCTTCTCAAGCTATGTCCAGATAATGACCATGCTGGCTATGGAAAATAAAGGTTTCTAACTGCATGAAGAAAATTAACTTATTTTCAGTCAAACCAGCACAACGTGTGCAGGACGAAAGGGCAACAGGAGCCTTTGTCAGATCTTATGAATCCTGTTCAAAGGCCAAAGCAGTGACAAATAGAGTATTTGCAGAAAAGAGAAGGGCTGTTTCAGAGTGGCCCTGACTGCACAACACCTCAGCTTCTGGTTACACCTGCGCTGCCATGTTAGCTAAAGGCTCTGGTCCATGTGGAAGCTCACCCTGCACAGCTTACACGCTGGCTTGAGATCAGGGTCTAGTTTGTAGCATCCAGCTGGACACAAGCCCATGGTGCCAGTTGTTTTCCTGATGGTGTTATCTAATACAGTATCTGTATATAATTCTGACCAGGTACTCAGAAATTTGAATGGTAATCTTTATTACTGTAAGTCCAAAATTTCAAAAAGCAGAGAAATAATGATGCTGGACCGTCAAGGCATAGTGAAAAGTGAAGCAAAAAGTGGAGCGGAGCAGAGAAGTGGCTGGCCATATTTGACAGTAACAGTGGTTAAATCTTTCAGGAAGACGAGTGCAGGTGCCACGCTATTAGAAAAAATACCTGATTCTCAAATTTGTGTTTATTGCTGGCTTTTCATTTCAGTGGTGGGGACACCAGTGCAAGGGCTGCCTGAAAACAGGACCTGCCATCTGTCTGGGCAGAAGCAGTGCATTACTGTTTTTCAAGCACAGATCATTCTATGGGCTACCTTGTGCCATTCCTGTGAGGATGCACACGAAACTCGGCCCATGTCCCTTTTGGCTGCCTTTCAGCTCCAAATGTTGCCAGTAAAAGAATCTTCTCTGTTTATTCTGTTATGTTTTTTCCTTATGAAGCTTAGGTATTGTCTTCTTTTCTTGTTCTTGTACTCAAAATGCTGAATTATTGGTCATGGTTCTGTGTGACCTCATTCTGATGTTATTAGTCTAGCTGCTATATTTTTTGTTATACAGTATTTCAGGTACATCAGTCTTTTGGAAAAGTACAATTCTTTTGTGAAAGAACTTCTATTGTGTGGCTGTTTTTCACAATATATGTATGTACGGTGCCTGCTGCAAATGATTGTCTGCTGTATACATAAAAATAAGGTGTTTTAATCATGATGTGCCCATCATTCCTGCTGGCCAATTTACAGTAAAAATTTTTTTAAATGTTTAAAAAGAAAGAAGTACTGGTATTCCTGGAAATTTTCTATTCAAGGAGGTAAAAAACCCCAAAGTCCAGTCTTATTCAATACTGCCTACTGCAAAAAAGAAAATCCAAGTGTGTACTATTCTCTGCAGTGTTTTCTGAAGCTCGTCAAATGTAGGCTGTTTCATATCAATGGCAGGAATGAAATGTCAGAATTAAAGACCTTCCAAATTTTCCTGGATTTCAGCAGCCAAAACATAGAAGCATCTTGAGCTGACCCCCAGTGATGAAGAGGAGCAAAAGGAAGGAGGAAGTCTACAATTAAAAGAAGCCAGAACCCAAGTGATGATGTGATTTACAATTCCTGCCCACAGCTTCCAGAAACAAACAGGAAATGTCTGTGACCCAATGAATTTCAGTATGATATTTTCCACCTCTGAGCCACTAAAAAGTTTTCAAAATCCAGATTAGACTAAAATGGGAAGAAAGGGGTTTGTTTCCCTCGGTAAGGTTACTCATTCGACACAAGCAGATTTTGACTTTCAATGAGGCCTCTCATTGCCTTAGGAATGTAAGAGGTTAATTCATGCTGTCTTGATACCAGATAATAATTATGTGATTTATGATCTCTGTCATAAAGCATCCAAGAGATCAAAGACCAAAATAATGTTGGTTCATTCTATGTTGATTCAGTTCAATTCTAGTAACAGATGGGACTTAGTTTTTTTCTTTGCTGGAAGTCCATTTTTTGTGTTGCTGTAAATGCAGTAAGCTGATTTTTACTTAATTTGTGTCATTTTCACCAGTTATCTGTGAATTTGCATCATGTCTTCCACCTATAACATACCCATAAGAATGGACATTTCATATCATGAAGGCAATTCCTGAATTTTCCAAAAATAAGGAGGAAAAAAAATATTCAGGTTTGAGGCACAGGACAGTCTTGCATTAAGATTTCATTTTTTAAAATTATTTTTATTTACAACCTTTTAAAATCAGTGGTGTACCTCTAATCAGCTTTCCTGCAGAGTCCTTTACAAAAATTTTGTAAAGTGGCAGACGTGTTATGGTGCACTTCAGTTTGGTTAACTTAATATTGCAAACTTTTCTGTTGTAATAATAGTTCAGGTATTCTTTTCTGCAGGGAGGCATATGAAAAGTATCATCAATATGGAAATTCAAGGAGTTTAGGTAAGAATAAACTAATTACCCAGGTTGGAATTTTGACAAGACACCAAAATCAATATCACCTCTTTCTTATACGAGTGCAATGAGAATAAGTCACAGGGTAAGTGTTTAAGACTTTACTTTCTATATGTCATTGGAAAGAGACGGCGCTTTCACCATCAGAGTGTCTTTTGGCACTGGACACGGGATTGGATCAATACTGACAGAAGAACAGGAATGTCACCTGCCAGGATCTTTACAGTTTGCCGGGTTAAAAAAAAAAAAAAAAAAAAGAAAAAAAAGTAAAAAAGGTTAAAGCACAGGAACAGCTCTCAGAAGTCTCAGAAGGCTTTTGTTTCGTTTCCAGACAAGTCCCAGAATTCCTCTCTGATCTTGGGCACTCTCTGCCTCTCAATTTGTCCTTTGTATAGTGCAAATAATAATAGTTAATAACTTCACAGGATTTCTGAGTGACTCGACTCATTAATTGCTGTCTATGAGATTTTTTTGCTGGAAAGCAATATCAAAGTTATACAGTTATCAGTACGTTATGCAGTAGTATACACTTAACAAACTAGTTTAATGTTTGTAAAGCAACTTTCAGTGGTATACCTATAGTTTCTCTGGAGTTTTTTGTTTTGTTTCTTTTTTACACAGTAGTATCTCCTAAAATCCTTGTTCACATGAAGATATGCTATTGGTAAGGACTCTTTTCATTCCTCAGACTCATCAGTTTTAAATTTATGTATTTGGAGGCCTCTGTTTTGATGGCTGCAAAGTCCCAAAGCTCAATATTTCAGCCTGGTCTTTTCATAGTTTTGCAGATGATAAAAGCAGAAGTACTATTGTATAGAGCAAGCTGTTAGAACTGCCTGCATTAATTCTTTCTTGAGCTACAAACTACCTTTTCGAAAAACATTTTAAAATTACTATTGAGAAGGAATCTTCCACAGACCTTAGGAAGTTGCTGACTCCAGTTGGCAAAAGTATGCACTCTTATTTCTAGCATGAATTGTTCCAGATTTTCCTACTATTTTGCCTCCTTCTATTATTCTTGCTAATTTCATGTATTTGCTAGATTTAAGAGTCCATAACCAAACCTGTATAATTGCCCATGGCAACAGCTTAGAGGTTAGGCCCAAATCAATCTTTAGTATTCTCAACTGATAAACTAAGCACATTGAGCACTTGGAGTCTTTTACCCTGAAGCATGATTAACAGTCCACAAGTCATGTTTGTGACTCTTCTCTGAACTCCTTCAACAATATTCCTGAACCATGGACCCCAGAAACTGGACAAAATATTCCGGTAATGATTTCATCAGTACTAAATACAACAACAGTGTAATAAGTCTCGACACCTATCTTCATTCATTATTCCTCTGATGCCTATTTATTAAGCTCACATTAGACATTTTGTGCACTGTGTCACATTGGGAAATTATACCCAGATGACTATGAACTCTGATCTTCAACTCTCTCTGAGAAGCATTGCTTCCCAGAACTGAGCATCCGCTCTGAAATTGAAGGCCGAAATGCCAGTTCTTAGATTTTTAGTTATGGTAAATATATTTGCCATAGTAATCTTGGTACTGTTTGCAAGTGATTTGCTTACTGGGTGTTGGTGATGCCCCTCTGCACTGACTGTACCTCCAGTCACTGTTTTGTTCTCAGATATGGCCACTGAGGCCCAGCTCTGGTGATCCACCTCGGACAATGGCCAATGCCTTAAGGTTCAGGTGATGGAGGAAGACTCTTTCAAACACATTCCCATGAGAACAGTGTAATTCTCAGCCACAGCTTTGTAAGATGTGTTTTTGAGGACCACAGAGATGAGTCAGGAAGGTGATCACCTTTCATCCACCAGTTATGAATCTGGATGTTGCTATTGATCAGAAACTACCCAGACCTTTCAAAATAAAGGTACTCAATACAAGCTTTTGGTACTGATTGTCACAATCCAAGAACTTGTTGTGTGAAGATGAATTGTCTTTCATTTGTGCTGCATTAACCTGTAACTGTATTAATACATGTATTATGAGAGCATATACAAAGACTGGGTTAAATAGTTTTAAATTATCTTTGCCATCCTAAAAATTCCAATTGAATCTCCTCGAACTATCTTTTTTTGGCAAAGTAGGCTATATAACATCAGTGCCAGAGCAAATACCAGTCTTCCTGAATCCCAGCTGTTGGTTAGAACATCCTTTCTCACCTCTTAGCCAAAGAAATTAATCATATGATGAGTTTTAATTGAAAAGTAACTCTAAAATTTACAGTCCTGTTAAAAACCAAACCAAACCAAAACCAAAACAAAACAACCTAAACAAAAAACAAGCAAGCAAGCAAACACACACACACAAACCCCCAAACAACCAACCTCCTAAGCTATAAGGTTTGGTAGAAAGAAAAATATTTAGCCAAAGATGCTATTTAAGCAAGTCCTAAATAGAATTGCAGATTTTACAGGTATACAGTCTTTAAAGTAAGCAGACTGTAGATAATCTCAAGATTTCAGTGAATCACTATCCCTCCAACTACTCTCAAAGAACAATTTGTTAGTAAAATGCATTAAGTAATGAGAAGAGAGAGAAGTCTTCAGTGGGTAGAATAGGCTAAGTTAATTGTACTTCTTACTAGAAATACTACATAGATGATATGTGCGTCTTCTGTTTTGTAATCCATATTTTGCTCTGTTATTCAGATGTATTATTTATTATGTATATGCATCATTGTATGTATTTTTATATATATGTATTTTGCATGTATAAATATTTATATATGTAAATATATCTATTATTGTAGGTTTTGGGGACAAACAATTCCATTTTTGCAAAAAGCTTTGTAGAAGGACATATTTGCTCCATTTCACAAACGTGCTCAGAGGAAATGTTGGAGGGTCTGTCAGAACCAGTTACAGCTTCTTCTTTCTCAGCCTGCCCTGTCCTGTCTTGCTTTGCTCTTCAGCTAAAGTTATGACATAAAATAAGTTTGTGAACTCTATATGGTTCTAATTTATGAAGCTGGCTTTGGTCCCTAAGGGACCATATGCTGGCCAGAAATCATCACAATAAAGATACAGTTCATCTTCCCTCTGAATTTCCCAACCTTTCTTTTGCTTAACGCGCTTTTTTGGACAAGACAGAAAGCAGTGGGAACCAGTTCCTCTGGTTTTACACTGTTTGACAGTTCCATTCAGCCAGGGGAATTTTTACACTGGCATCTCTGACCAGATTCCAAGTTTCTTTACTGTTCAAAGACTGGAAAACAGCTGGGTCAAGGGGCAGAGAGTCTATCCGACTTTATTTTGCTTAAGCTTGAGGTCTGGTCTTGCTTAGCTAACAAGATCTCATTACATCATAGCTCATGCAGCTCTGCCTCGCAAAGTGCTCCGTGGACAAGATGGTGAAAAGCAATTAAAACCACGAACAAGCTCAAGCTAGTTCAAATGGAGATTTTTGTACCCAGTACTCAAGTCTTCAATCAGAATTGATAAGAGAAAAAAAAAAGGGGGAGGGGGAAGAAAAAACAAAGAAGAAAGAAGAAAAAAAAAAAAAGGAGAAAAAAAGAAAAAAGTACATTTCTTTGATACTGATAGATTTAGTTTGTGAGGAACGTCCCTTGCTTTACTAGAGAGGCGAGATCCTTTGTTTCATTGTAAAATTTTCCTCTCAATTGTGATGTTACGAAGAAGTCAACCATGAAAACAACAGTACTACTGCTACACATATATTTTGTGGACCACCAACCACTGTAAAATTTACATCTGAAACTATTGTTTAACAAAACAAACCACAAAATACTTGCAAATGTGCTGTCTATACTTTCATAATTTTGTTTTCACACTTGCTTCAGCACCTTAATAAAAAGCCAGGAATAATTACAAGACAGAATCCAGCTAAGCTTTGAACACAGACTTCTTCCATGCTGCAATAAAGTGATGCATACTGCATGAAGGAGTGGAACAGTGTTTCAGAGTAATAGGATGCGTACCCTCAACAGCTTTTACTGTGTCTGTTCCCTGGCTAAAAATTACTGTTGAGTTCAAGTTGTGCTGCAAGATCCCTTGTAAACTATCTGAAATAGTTTTTTTTACAGTGCATGGTAGAACAGAGTCCTCAACTTGCAAGTGTTAACTAGTATTGAAAAAAAAATCTTAAAATATTAATAATTATAGCACATTTCCTTTAGTAATATTTCATTTTTGTTTACGAATACATCTTCCCACATGCAATCCAATACAGCAGTGTTCCTGAATTTTTTAACTGCCTGAAACAGATGCCATAAAGAACGGTATGGATGGTCCTATTTATCTTCATGGGGTGTTAAACACCTGGTGATGACAATTGTAATGTCAACACTGCTCATGGATTAGAAAGCCAGACCTGGCTATTGTGATCATGCAGCCTTAACTCTTACACCACCTGAACTATGAAATTTTACTGACTTAATTTTTATTTTGATGATAGTATATTCATAGGAAAATAGCCACACTTACTTTATTTTTTTTGTCCTATGGGGAACCCTTGCCTGCATGTAAGAAGTTATTCCAGAGTGGTCTTACTGTCCAGAACAGTCTTACTGTTAAAAATGTTCCTCTGCGATCTAGTCTGATTTTGCGCCACTGCGGATTCCGTCCTTTGGAATCTCTTATATGCTGTCTGCTACAGTGAAGACCCCTCCATTATCAAAACATATTGGTTTGTAAATATTGTGATGCTTGTTTTAAAATGTGTTTGGATTCTTGTTACTCTTCCGTTAGCCTTTTCCGAGTTTGAATCATCTCTCTAGAACTGTGAACATATATTCCTCCTAATCCCAGCCTTGCACTCAGGCCTGAGAAAGGATTTTGTTTGGTTGATTATCTGTCATGATCCCTGCGGGTTTTTAGAAGTGCTGTTTTTTTCCAACACGGGCCCTTTGTCTCACCCTCAGCCCCTCCCAGCAAATAACCCTGTGCACATTTTGCATTCCTTTTCCCCATGTATCATTTTAGCATGTATTTCATTCATTGTTCAGGACTGATAGCAGATTGACAAGCTTATCCACACTGTCCTGTTTACCACTTAGAAATACAGTTAGAGCTTTTGCATTCTTCCATTCTTTTGGATCGCCCTTTGTTTTCCCAGATTTATTGGAAATCTATATTAATGGTAAAGCAAAAACCTCATCCCACTCTTTTAAGGCTCCTGAATATCAATTATCTATGCCTATTTATTTTAAAATCTCTAGCATTTCTAACTGCTGCTTATTGTCTTCTTTTGTTGCTCTAAAATTGAAAACTGTTTATTCATCATGTGCTATGATCAAATCATTCTGCTTTATCTTTGTAGTTTTTAATTTGATGACCACCTTTTCCTTATATGACACTGTCCTGTAATTCTACCTTATGATGGATGCAGTTCTCTGAGTGAGGAAATTGTTACTGGTCAGAGTAACCCTCCCTTTACATTCTGTTGCATTTTTTTTAAATGGCAATGTTAAATCCTGTTTTATTAGGCTTGAGTTAAACTTCCTCGTTTTATCACAAACCTTCTCCCTCCATTGCTACAGATAGGTATTTAAGGTACTGCCAAACAATATGACTTGATTTTCTGCAGTGGAAACCCCCTGTTCCTCCATTAAGACATTCATGCATTAGTGTTTGTTTGTTTGCCAATTGACATGACTTGGAAACAGATGATGCTATTCTTCTACTTAGTGGAGTAGCTACAGCACATACTAGCCAAAAAAAGTCTTTAATTTTGAAAGCCAGTTTGTCTCATTCCCTATACTCAATTGAAAGACACAACTGGGATTCAAACATAAATCTCCTGTCTCATCTAAACATTTTAAGAAACCTAAAGAGACCATGTCATTGATAAAATAAGTATCTAAGGAAGTACGTAAAATTCAGTTGTTTGATTACCTTCTTACTTCTGCTTACCTGTTGTACATTTTTCATAAGGAGGTTACAACGTTCATTTTAATGATCCAATCATACTTATACATTCCCATCAGGTTTCAAGTCAACTAAGACAAACTAATTTCATAAATGAACAATATCAATTTCTATTGTTTAGCACTCAGGCTCCTGACACTGATATACAGTACAGAATTTAGACTTTTATTTTGCTGTCAGTACCTGAGTTTTATTCAAAATCAGAGTTTCTGTTCCGGTATGAGGGTTAATTCAATGCTGAAATACAGGATAGTTGCTTACATATCCATTGGTATTGTTGTGGGTAGCAGAAGATATTAGCTAAGGACAGTGCAGGAACTATTCAGGGTTGTTTTGATGGTTAACTACTATTTTAATTTTTCTCCACAATATTCAAAGTAATTTCAAACCTCTCTGCCCCAAAAGAAGCCAAAGCTTCATTCTGAAGACAAAAAAAAAATCGCTGCTGGTTTTGTATTTTTTGAAATGTCAAACTATTTCCACACTTCAAGAGTGTAGTTACACATTTTAAATACTCTGTAATACACAAACACAGACTACTATAACATGAATTGAATTTCATATCAGTATGAAGAATACAGGAGGTACCTTGCTGATTTATTCTTATTTATTAAGGACCTTTGTATTTTTTGTCTCCATACATTTTGTATTTAGCTGGTCATAGCCATGACGAAGCCAGAATTCTTTCTGTAGGTTTTAAGTAATGCTTGCATCAGGTAAGCTTTTGGGTAATGTTTATATGAGGCCCAGACCAGCCACCGTTAAAATCCATAAACAAACTAGCAGATGATCTCCTTAAACCTTTATTACAGCAAGTAGCACCGGTTCACCTGTTACATTAAATCCGATAAATTGCTGTAAATGTGCAGACATATGGGCAGTACAGGTAATACTTCAAATGGGTGCTTACTGATTTTCCTTTCTTCCATACAGATTTGGAATAGGTTCAAAAAAAGGGGTATTCGTGCATCCACAAAATTGAGCGAGAAGCCAGCATCCATTTAAGTACTTTTAAAGACCAGATTTTCAATATTCAGCTGTACCCTTTGATAATCTGATTTCTTTAAAAGGTGCTGACTGCTTTAGCATGCGCTGGCCACCTGGTTTAGTTCCTAAACTGGTGGCTTCTTTTGAAAGTCTGACACATAAAGAACACTCATGGATGAGAGAATCATTCCCTTGATGAGAATATGTTGACCCTTCTCCTATGGCTGAGGTGCCCACTGCCAAGTTTTGGTAACAAAGCACTCCAGTAAATGCACACAGACTTGCTGGATGGTGGGCTGAGGTAGGAAGGTACACATGGTTCAAGCAGCTGACTCTGGAACATGCTTTCCAAATATTAGATTAAGCTTCACCTAGAGCCTCATTCTTGGAAATACGGACCATAGGAGCTAGCATGGTTCCAGCCTTCAGCTGCGATCAGGAACTGTGAATTACTAACAGGATTTGGGTGTAGCTGCAGTTTGCTACGATGAAAAGAAATCATATCTAACAGCAAAAAATTAGACGATGTAAATAAAAATAATGCCTTTAAAAATCCTTTTTTTTTTCAATGACTGGGTATAAAATTGTTAAGCTGCTTGCCTTCAGACAGAAGTCCAAAGCTACAGATACTACTTCTTTTCTTTACAAATAATTTGTCCTAAAAAATAGTTTTTCTGAGTCACACTTGCCTACTGCTTTGCTTCTTACACAATGAGTAAAATAACTGACAAACTAAAGTGCAGTGCTATGAAATCCACTTGTTTTGATGGTGCTTAACCCTAAATTTCTTTGATTCTCCTCCTGGCTGTATCGGCTCTGTAGCTGTAGCAATAAAAAAGCACGTTTTGCTGTTCGAGTGACAAGTGGTATGGTGAGGAAGCAGGTAGTATTTTGTCATTTATTTGTTATAGCTTTGTACAAATATGGAAAACAAGTTACTTTGCTGCTTGTCTGTCACAGAAGTCTGTAATTCACTTCTACAAGGCAGTATCTCTATTGCCTTAAAATACATATTCTGAGGTTGCACAGTACTCTTAAATAAACCTAAAAAAGGGGTTGTTTATTTAGTGTTTGACTAGTGTAAAACTCCTGTATCTAACCATATTGTTAACATCCATGGTCTGCTTTCAATTTACTTCCCAAACCCATGAATTCTACACAAGTGCTTGTGGGCGGAATGATGACTACTTAATACGTGCTAATCCGTGTGTATGACATAGAAATGGTTTCTAAAAAGACGGCTCTGTCCCCTAAACCTAAATACTGACAAAATGCCTGGAACGTTGTCACAGATGCGTAAACCTTATGAAACTGAATGTAATTTTGCATCTTTAATGTGGTCCTTGTGTCTGTGGTACCACAGGAAAGCATTGTCCAGATACAGATGTAATTGTTGTTTGGTTAGTAAATATATTTTCCTAAATGCAAGCATTTTTAGCTTAAGAAGAAAGAGCTAGAAAATAACTATGTGCTCTTTCAGTGTTACACAGTCATAGTTCAACATCGGTGTTGAAAACGACACTTGGGGCTGGAAGAGAACAGGACTGATCCTGTTTTCTTCTGTGAAGCAGAACCTTGTTTGTTCCCTCCACAAAATTCAGGTTCTAGCAGAGGAATTTCAGCTGTGGGAGAGTAAACTCATGAGCAACTTGTGTCCCCTGTGAAGATTTCCTGGGGCGAGTCTATCAAAGGCCTTGTGCAAACTTACCACAAGAAGCCCATTCATTTACTACTCCTCTACCAACCCATACCCCTTGTTTGTTCTGGATGAGGATGGAGCAGTTCATCTGGAGCTGACACTTGTCACTGGAGCACAGCTTGTGGCAGAGATGCTTCTACACAACCTTCTACTGAGAAGTGAGAAAGTACTACAGATGGAAAAGGAGAGCGGAAGAAACAAAACAAATAAAGAGAAAAATCTGCCTGTCGGGCAGATTTCTGTCAGCCTTAAAAAAATTCTGCAAGTCCCTATGTCTTAAGTATTTTTCTGAGGAAATTAAGAAGGGGAAAACACAAATAAATGACCACAAGATAGAAAAGAGCTGGACTTCAGACCTTGGTGGAACTTGTGAAGTCTCATTGTTTGTTAGTCAGGACTACATTTTCACTGCTGAAGCTGCCTTTTGACTTACCTGGCTCCTGTGTGTGAACCCATATAACGCATAACCTCGAGATGGGTATCTGGGCTGCCTGCATGCCACAGCGAGAAAGCTGGGAACCTCAGAGTGAAATTCATAGTGGTCAGTGCTCTTAGTTGCTCAAGGCAGCTGCAGGAGAGGCTGAAGAGACAATATTGCTTTAACTGTGGCCCTTCTTGGGGTTGCCATGCCCTGCTATTTTGCCATTCAGAGCTATGAACCCTCTTTTGGAGATGGTGCTTGTATGGTCTGTTGCATAAAAGCAGCAGGTGTTCTCACTGATGGTTTGCAGTATGACAGCAAAGGGGAGCTGCTGCAATGTCTTTTTTTTTAATATCATAGGTAAATTATTACACTATTCTAATTGGCTTCTAGACCCTCCTTGAGTGTTTTAGTTATCTTGGGAGCCTAAGGAGTTTTACTGGCACCGTATCAATTTCAGCTCCTTGGGAGCTAAATGAGGATTTGGAAGATAGCAGTCTCAGATTTAGGTGTCCTGACTCTAGCACCACCTTACAGGTCGGATGCCAAACTTTCCAGAATTTATGAGCTGTTCATGGGACTCAAGCAGCCACTTGTTTATGTATGTTTGTGATACTGCTCCCCAGGTTATACTTCAGAAACTCATCAAGAGGTTTGGTAGTCTTAAAACTTTCCTCACCTTGCGCTAAATAAGACTTTCATATATACATTTAATGGTTAGGGACCAAGACCCAAAATATCAGCATGAAATATTTATCCAAACCTGGCCATACAAAACAGGAACAGAATCCAGAAAGATGTATAGGTCATCTTTATATATAGATGCCAAATATTACATAAAAAACTCTGCCATGCTTTTTCAATACAGAAATCGAGTAGAAGATTTGCACAGCTTTTTTTTCCAGTGTCAAAGAAATAAGACTGGCATGATGTAATCCCTCCGTTTAGGTCAGTACTGTTCAGGGCAGCATTCGTTCCAACTCTAGCAAGACAACTTTTCTACAGCAACTCTTAATTGCCTTTTTTTTTTTAGTTTTGTTGCTGCTATAACATCTATTGAATAACTTAAAAATGAAATTACACTCAAACATATGTAAAACTGTAGGCAGTGCAAACTCCGAAACAATCAGCGAATTTTTGGACACAAGGTTTTTGCCCAACATTCCTAAATCAGTAGTTGGTTGCAATGGCTGAGCTATTCCTCAAAGCAGAGAAAGTGTCACAGGATTTATTTCAATCAGGTGAATCTTAAACACCTTTCTCACCAATTCAGAAACCTTAGCTTTTGATGTTGATTCAAAGAGCTTTGTTGGTTATGAGAGCTTAGTTGACTATAGAGAAGGTAGATTATTTAAGGTAGATTATTGTCTTTTTTTTTTTTTTCAGAATAACATGAAAATAACACGTTAGACAAAGCAATGCTGAAAGTGTTTATTGCCCACAGGATAATTCCATATTTTATGAGACAGCCTGGAAAGTTGACGTATAGCTTCAGAGGAAATGAGTTTCTTTTGACGTGTCAACAAGCTAAAAGTGGAAACTTCCTTCTGAGTATCAACAGCTACTGGTAGGATAGAGGAAATGGACTTTCTCTGGGAAGAGGAATCAGACTGGGAAACAGGATTTGTGTAAGTGTGTTAAACTGCCAGCTTCACCTCAGTAGTACTGGGAAATGCATAGTGCTAATTACAGTATAAGGACTGTGAGCACTTGCAAAATGTCAGGCTGAAGACAGGCAAAAAAGCTGTGAATTTTCACAGTGGAAGAGAAATAACCTGAAAGTTGACTTTTAATGATAAGCACTCCATACAGCAACCCATTTGGATCAATGCTTACTAAACCACGCCTGCCTTAAAATAGGAACTGTGATAAAGTAACTATAAACTCAACGGTTTTCATGGCAGGGTTCTGGGAAGATCTCAGTCTGCCTGTTCCTCACTCTGAGGAACAATTGGCCTCTGAAACAACACCGGTTCTCAGGAAATCCCAAAAGAACTTTCTTCTTGGTTCTTCGGCAACTACAAAATGGGATAAATTGAATCCTACAGCTGAAGAGATAAGAGGGTTGTGTGTTTGTGTGTTTGGCTTTTGTTTGTTTGTTCATTTGTTTTTAACTCAAACTTTGCTTTTGCTTTTTGTGAATGCAGCCTCCTGAGGCCAAGAAGTACCGTGAAGTGTGGGTGCCTGTGCCTTGGGAAGAGCAAACTCTTTGGGGCCATCAGGTGCTGGAATGAACCCTTTGGCCTCGCAGGTCGCAGCGAGCCAAACGGCAGAGGACAGACAGGATTCTGAAGGGTATTCGCAAGCTGCTGCCCATGGCTCGGGAGGCTCAACCCACGCCGGGAACCCCACTCCCTCGCGGCGGCAAGATTTCTAGGTGAAAGAGGGAAAAAAAAGAAATTTGCCAGCTCTCATTAAGGTTTATTATACGTCTGAACTTTTGTAGTCCCGAAGCTTAACGACAGATGGTGGTGTAACTCCACCAATTTTGTAACGTCTCCATTCGCTTTGATGTTGTAATACAGGTTCTCCACGATTTGACTTCGGTTAAAAGCAGCATTTTCTGCTCTTCCCAAAGTGTTTCGGGAGCTGTGCGCGGGGAGGAAGGGGAACGAACCTGTTTAGGAGTCTGTTTGTTTTCTCATTCGCTTTCTAAACAATCCTAATGGAAAATTGCAATCTGATAGACACCTAACGCGGCCATTGGCACGGAGAAAATGCATTAAATTAATTAAAGGAAGACGGTTTGAAAGCGGTTTATTTGAAGCGAGAAACACAATACGATTGTGCAGATGAAATCTCGAACTGTAAACAGAAACAAATAAAACGCACCAGCCTTTTTCACTAGAGAGCCTAGTTATATTTTACGCCGTAATCGCCGTTGTAGGAAAAAAAAAATAAGAGAGTCGGGAAAGTGTCTTGTTTGTTTAGCTCTAATTTTGCGTGGGACCGGCGAGCCGCGCAGACTCGGGCAACGCCGAATAATTCCAGCAGCCAAGCGCCGTATTGTTCCCCGCGGTTGTTACCCACCAGACAGCGGGGCTGTCAGCGGGGCCCTTTGATCGAGGGGAGATTTTACATCTCGTTCAAACAAAGCGCGGCCCAGGCCGGGGGGACTGGGCTGGGAGCGGGGGGCGCCCGGCCCGACGGCGGCGGCCCCGGGCAGGGCAGGGCCGGCCCGGTGCAGACCCGAGGGTCACCGGGTGCCGCCGCTCCTGTTCGTGCGTCCGTCCTTCCGTCCGGGGACACCGCGGCCGCCCGGCGCTCAACGAAGTTGGCGGTGCCCGTGCGCCGGGCCGCGCCTCCCCAGCGGGTTCGGTGCCGCGGGGTCTCCCCCAACAAGTGCGCGGCCCCGCGTCTGCCGCCGCACCAGCGTGTGGCCGCCCGCCGCCGCCGGCTCCTGCGAGACAGCCACCTCTTCCCCCGGGGAGCGCCTTCCCGCCCGCCC
>VWYH01004721.1:104784-227445 GCA_013399365.1 Pampusana beccarii | reverse complement strand
CCCCGCACACCCGTCCCCTCCTCCCCCCGCTCCCCGGTGTGACTTGCTACTTCCACCCGCTCTCCCCCTGCCGCCGCTCACTGACTTGCCGCCGCCGCGGGAAAGTTTGGCCGCGGCCGCAGGAGTGACATGTGTCAGGTCTCCCGGCACCCGGGGGCACCGCTGCCAAAAATGCATCGCCACCGGCCGTGGGGGGGAACGCTCGGCGGCGGGAGGCTGGTTGTGCCCCGGCTGGAGTTTGGGCTCTGCCTCACTAACCCGGCGGACCGGACCGGCCGCGGGAGCGGGGTGGCGGCTCCTCTCAAATCTCCCGGGGCAGCCGCAGATGGCAGCGCGGGTTGGCGGGTACCACCCAGTCCCCGCGCAGGGCCGCGGAAGCCGCGCACCCCCCCCACCGCGTAATTGAAAACAAACAACCTGTAGCCTCCCCGTACGGGGACAGAAGTGCGAGGCGGGGAGAACTCGGGGCCGGGCTTCAGAGGGAGTGTGTGCCGGAGGGGCTCGGCCGCCCTCGGCTCGCCTCCCCGTGTGTGTTTCTTTTTTTTTTCCCCCCTCTTCTCATGTTTTTCTTTTTTTTCTTTCCCCGAGACCTCCCCAGCAGACAGCCCGGGTGAAGAAACGTGTCACGTTTCTCCTTTGTGTGCTGCCTGCCTGCCGGAGGGAGAGGCGCGCCCCCCCCGCCTCCGCCTCTCTGCCCGTCCGCCCGCGCGGAGGNGTGCCTGCCGGCGCTGCGCGGGCTGCCGCGGGGAGCAGCGTCGCCCCGCGCCCCTTTGGCTTGCACCCCTTCCACCAAAAGACAAAAAACCCTAAAACCAAGAATTAATAAATAATGATGCTAGAGCTGCGGAGTTCTGGAGGCGGCCTCCGTGGCTGGTGCATGGAGGCCTTCCCTTGGAATTGGCTCTTGAAATTCAAGAGGACTGCGGGACCTGGAAAGTTTTGAAAGTTTAATTTTGAGGAGCGGGGTGAGGTAGCGCACCCGTGGCTGTGAGGAACGCTGGGCTTTGCTTCTCCAGCCTGGGGTGCCAGGGCAGAGAGGGCGAGCGTGGGTGCCTTCTCGCTCCGCTTTCTGCTGTGCCGAGCGCGGGATGCACAGGCTGCACAGCTCTCAGCCTCCCGTAACCTGCTGGAAAGCCCTTTGCCATCCGTCTGAGCTGGCCTGGTGAAGGTAAAGACACTCCGTGAGGCGGTTTTGCTCTTTCCCGCAGTTCTGCTCGTGTCAGGTTCGGGAGTCTGCGGGCCCATTTCCCAGCGTAGCCCCTGGCCGAGTGCACTGGTGAGGACTGGTGAGGTCCCAGGATGGGGTTTCTGGCAGAGGGGGCAAAGCCTGGGCTGTGGGCAAGTAGTCAGTGCAGGCAGGAAAACATTAGTTTAAAACTTGCGAGAATAGTCTGGACAGAAAGCAGGCTGCTGGTATATTCTCAGGGGAAAAATAATCTCAAAAGCAACCACCCTAAATTTATAGTATCACCGTCTGTGTGTAAAGAGCGCAGAGCTGCAGAAGGAAGAACATGCAATAATCTCCACCTGGGAATCACTTCTGTTTTTAAGAAGCCGTGTTTGTTTATGCACTTTCTTATAGAGAGAAACACAGAAGTTCCCCTTCCAGAGAGGATTTCCCCTGGTCTTTCCTCACATAAAAGACCCTCTCCAAAAGTCACTTGAGTGAGTGGGAATCTTTCCACTGACATCTGTAGGAATCGCTCCGTTGACTCAGTGGGCTTGGATCAGGCTCTTGGAAATTTCGTTGCAAATATGGCACTAGGAAGTTGTGCACGGTGTCTGTATGCCCACGTTAATTTGTGAGGGGGGGAAAGAAGTTGGAGATAAAGTTTGAAGAGATTTCGACAGGTTTAATTTTTTTTTCCCGTGCTAGGTAATTTAAAACCATTAAGGAAAAACATTACTGCTAGTAATATTACTCTAAAGAAAATATGATTAATTATTAAATCAGTTTCTCTAATGCTACACTAAGCCCTTTTGAGTGAGATATAGATTTTTAGTTTTCAAATTAGTATTTATCTTTAATTTAAGGCTTTTCCTGACTGTAATAATTTGTTCATATTAAATATAGATATTGAAAAGACCCGTGTTTCTCAGTAATTTGCTATTTTAACGTAGTTCTTAAAAATGCTAATGTTCTGCAACAATTTTGTACACTTAAATCATTAATTTAACTACTAAGAATAGTAGATTACTAAACAGTTAAGGGGAATGAGTGTTTCAAATACAGCATTTCCAAAACACATAGTAACCTTCATGCCAATTGATAGGTCACTTCATGACATACGAAAGATACATAATTAGGCATTCCAATTTATTTTTTTTAATATATAGCACCTGAAATATACTGCTTCATGTGAGGCCTTGTTGGTGTAAGCTCTAAGATTTAACAGTAACCTTACCAGGAAGCTTAAGCAGAATCAGTTGTATAAATATTTGGATATTTCTTTGTTTTTAGTTTAACCTCAGTGATTCGTATGTTTTCTCACAAGATCTTTGCTACAGTGTTTATAACCTTTGAGAGAGGAAAGAAACTTAAATGTTTAGTAGCTTTCTGTATAGTGAAGATTCGTGTAAAATTACCAGAGAGTCTATAGGGAACATCCAAATTAGAGTTTTTCGAGTGTGAGGAAGAGTAAAATAAGTATATAAAGATCAGGATATTTTAATTAGTGAATACACAGTACTATTTTAAAGCTGCACTAGGGTTTGTACAATAGTCAGGTGTTGAGTTTCCTAGGTTTTTGAAGTGACTCTTTTTTTTTGGTAATCATCTGTTGCTTATACATTTTAAAATGCTTTCTGCAATAGAATTCGTTGTAACTAGCATTTTAAGATTAAAGGTGCATTTGCTTAGGAACATTCCTGTCAGACTCCAGTATATTTTTAGAAAAGTTCTTTTTGGATTCAAATGTATTTAAAAAAAATTACTGTAGCATAAGCTTTTTTTTTTTTTTTACTTATATATGTGAGCTAGAATAAGCTTTTTATATTCTGAGGAATATACCTGATTCAGCATTGCATGCACGGGAGTTATTCAAGGCTAGTGGGCTGAAAACAATAGAAAACTTCTGAGATGTGATCCCTGTTGTGGCAGTGTTTTGCTATGTGTCATTGAAAATGTCACTTAACCTCTTTGTTTTTCATCATCAAAATGTGAGGGCTGGTATTTATCCATCTTTCCGATAGGGTGATTAATTAATATTTCTTGAACACTGAGTACTCTTTTGTTCCATTTCTATTTTTCTTAGGTTTATTTTGGAGAAATTAAATTCTGATGGTGGTTGAAAAAGAACTGTTCATGGGAATCATCATGTTTTTTCTTTGTGAGTCAGATCGTGAAGAGGTCACTTGCTCGTAGGAATTGAAAATTATTTAGGACATAGGTCACTGAGAAGTACCCGTGGAATGATTTTGACTGGAGAAAATTGCGAATCATGGTCAAACTGAAAAATGCTCTCAACTTTGTTGCAAAATAATAATTTTTGGTACACTCGAACTGATTACTCTTTTTAAATTTTGTGACAGCTAGTGGGTCTAGAAGTAATGCAAATTATCTAGTTTTTTTTCACAGCCACTGTAGCATACCTCTCAACTAATCCTTGTTAGAAGAAATACTTGTCATTTAGATTCCCATTCCCTGTCCTGTTTTGACTTGAGATCTTTCTTGATTGCATGTGTAAATTAGTAGCACCAGAAAAATTGAATTAAAAAGATGAAATTATAGAAAAGGCTAGCTGTAATAAACTGATGTCAGTTAAATCTTAAAATTCCAGTTACATAGTTCATTGTTAGTTGTTTGGAGGTTTTCTTCCACATGTGCTCATTCACAGAAGGAGCATACTTACCTTACGGTAATAATTTCAAAGGGTAGTTTTAAACTTAAATTTCAAAACTTCTAGATTGGCATAAAACCAAGGAACAATCTGTCAAGTATTATTTAACACAGATCATCTTTTTTTCTCTTTTCTGAGGCTCTCAGTACCTTAATCACACTTACTACTTTTAAAAACTTCCAAGATGTTTACTGCAAATTGTAAGAGGCATCTATCCTTTGATGCAAGATTTGCATCTGTTTTGCCGTTTCTGCCTTTTTTTTTTTTTCTCCATTTCTGCTGGGTTTGCGTTTTAAGAGCAAGACCGTGTTTAGTGTCAGAAAGCTGGATTTAAAAGTGCCAGCAATAGCTTGCCTATGCTGTCATCACTGAAGTAGCTGAAAATAATCTCTTTAATGAACAGTTGCTACGATGTTTATTAGTTCACCAAAGTGCAGTTTGGGATGATGTTAGAAACTGAAGTTTGAAGAGTGAGTTATAGGTAGAATTGTGTTTAATGTCACGATTTCAGTTCCTGTTCTAAGGAAAATGAAATTAAGATGTTAAGCACATTTTGTTAAACTATTAACTGTCTTAAGTCTTTTTAGTAAATTGTTGAGGTTGTTCAGGAGGGGGAATAAGAACACCGTAGGCTTAACTTTTCATCCGTTTACTTAGTTATTTCTTCTTCCTGCAAATAGTAATCACATGTCTGTAGCTGGAAAGGGTTTTGCTGCAGTTTATTTCTTATTTAAATATGTACGTTAGTCAGGCTGGCTGCTGATTCCCTTGGATGTACACAGGATGTACGCTCGGTGTGCCCCGAGTGTGGATGTCTCTTCTGCTTTGCTGTGACTTTAGGTAATGTCGATGACTTTCTAATTGGTCAGGCTGTGCAAGGGGACAACAGGCAGGTGGGTTTAAGGGACAGGCAGCACCTTCAGTCAACACGCAGAAGGGGCATTTTTCTGCCCTGTGTCCCTCCTCTCTGTCGCCCACAATGTGTGATGACCCTTCTGGGGTGGATGGAGTGATGACAGATCTCCATCCTAAAACCTAAGCCCACTTTGGGGTTCACAGGCTGGCTTTGGCTTGCCTGTGTAGCTCCCTTGTTTACCAAGAGGCTTCGGTCTTCTTCCTATGGGCAGTAGGTACTGAAAGCGGGTGGTGGGGTGTCTCCGTTTTGAGAAGGTTCCAGTCCATTGGTGGTTGCAGGGTCCACAGGGATGCTGCAGGTTAGGTTGCTTGCTCGGTGAGCTGGTCCTTTGGACCTCTGCTGTGCATCAGACCACGGCTGGAAATTGCATCAGGCTAAGTATTTCTATAAATTGCTAATCTCAGTCCCATTTCAGTTAGTTTGCCTCCAGAATGTTGTGAGGATGACTGAGATTCCAGCGGGCTCGTGCCAGCCTTTTTCCTGTGGGAGATACTCTTTACTGTTGGGCCGAAAACTGGAAATTCATTTGAAGAGTGGTGTTTTGAAGTTAGGTGGTATATCGTTATATATAACTAGAAAATTGTTGAGTTTTTCTAAGCACATTAGTTCTTTGGATAAGTATTTACGTTTTTATGGAAAACTTACTGTACCTTTTAAAACTGATGTTTTGTTGAAAGAAGATACACAGTCCTATTAGAATAATGTAATTTTTCTCTTGCAACATGATGCATATTTTCCAACCTTGGTCAGAATTTCTCTCCTAAGTAAATTTAAATACTGAATTGTTCAATTATCCATCTATTTTAACCTAAACCAACATGCTACATATCTAAAAAAATAAATTATTTATTTGACATAATTTGACAAATCATGTCTTTGACACATACATATATTAAAACGCTGTGATCTTGGTGAATATTGCCTCTATGATTCTCATGATATGTCTTTTGAGGGAAGGAGAGAGGATGGCTGTACAAGTTTAGCGTATTGCATTGATTGCCTAACAGTATCAAATTGGATAATTCAGCCTGCAAACTAAGGAACTTGTCATCAGAAAAACAATCTGAGTTACCAGGTTATTTCAAGCATAATACTGTCCTGATGATCTATCAGATGTTGATTTTTAATTTGCCCAGGAGTGGCAAAGAGAATTAAAACGAGGTGAATGTCCGTAAACTCCATTTAAACTTCGACTTTCAGTCAGCGCTATCTTCATGTAAAAAGGTTCCTTTCAGTTATGTTGTTGATTTCTCTTTTTGCAACTCTTACGACTGATGTTGAGTAGGCATATTGTTCTCCTGGAACTGGAACCCGCTTAGTAAAACAAGTGGTGGGCAATAATACTTGTCTAATAAAACCTGTACCTGACATTTAGCTGCTTGGAAGTTAGATCAGAAACTGTCAGGTTTTACCACGTACAAATAATGCAGAGAAAATTTTAAGGGTTAGCGGTGGGAAGCCGCGTAGGGCTTTGGGAAGGAGAGGGACAGCACACAATGGAGGGCTGGGGAGTGCTGTGGAAAGAGGCCAGAGAAAACATGTGGCTGGGCCCAAGCCAGTGAAGGCCCAGGCAGCGCTGCTGGGAGGTGGGCAGCCGCTCAGAGAGTGGGGGCTTGGGTTTGCCCGAGAAAGCACGGTGTGGTTTTTATCTGATGCCCAATAGATGAAATAAATTTTTCACTTTCACTTCATTTTTGGGAAGAAATAATTAACTTTTTGCACGCCGGTGTTACGCGCAGAGGTGCTGCCAGTTTGAGCTGGCCATGATTGAGGCCGAAGAGTGCTGTAAGGTATTTTTAAAATATTAGGTCTTGTTAATTCCAGTGTGTGTATTTGGAAAACTTATTAGTTGTTGCATTGAAAGTCGATTTTTATTTACTACAAATCAAAGTATCACTTTCTTGGTGTGGCAGAGGAGGAACAGATCTCTTTTGAAGATAAAGGGAAGAAAAGTGTATGAAAAACAGAGGCGAGAACCTTTTAGAGTCTAAAACACAGTAATTGAAATATTTATGATTCAAGGCACTTCTCTGTGAGAGAACACAGACAAGATTGTGGTTTCATTACAGTACTTACAGTATTCTCATGACCTAAAAATGAAAACACAAAAACCTAATGCATTCAGGTGTGCACAGAATGCAAAGATACACGTCGCTGTTGAACTGTTATGTTTTTCACTTGGGTCAACATGTTTTCTTCTTTGTAGAAGAACATATTTAATTCAATAAGGAGTAAATGATTATCATATGTACATCAAGGTGAATGTAAGAGAAAGGGTGCTGAGGGCTCCTTGGTACATGCTAAAAATCATTCTTCATTGAAAATCAATTAGTGGAATATATGGGCACTAAAACTGTAAAAATATTAGGACGGTACTTTGCTAAAGATCGTGAAATGCCTTCACACAGAAATTCATTCAGACTCATTTGTTACCAGTCTGGAATGCATTTAAATTACTTTTAATGTTGTGGTGATGCCTGTAAATTGTTCTGGGTACACAATAACTGTCAGCGTACATTGAAGAATACGTATGGTCAGTAATTCAACAGATAACTATATTAAATATATGGAAGAAGTTTCACACAGTGTCATAAATCCTTGTACATTCTTTTGCTTAAGAAAAGGAATTAAGCATATTGTGACAGAAGCTGTGACATATTTGGTATTTAACTCTATTTTAAGTGACTGGCATCTTGTAAAAGAGTTAAAGATGTGTTCAGCATTGGATGTGGTGACCGATCTGTTCTGGGGCCTCTGTTTATTATTGACCAGCAAAGGATGTGACGTATACCTGAGCAACCAGAATTTTTTTTCAAAAATGTTAGTTGAGGTTTTTTTGTTGTTGTGGGGCTTTTGTTTGTTTGTTTTGTTGTTTGTATCTGGGAGCCAGATCATGCTTTCAGGTCACAGAGAAGCCAGAAGAATGGTAAAACTGTCAAAATATTTGTGTATAAGCTTCAGTACCCTGCTCGGTGGGGAAGGTGCTGGTTGCTCAGAGGTTTCTCTGCAGAGCTGTGCAGCTTTGGGAGCGGCGGGTGCCCCTGCCAGCACTTGCACGTGTGGCTGTGCAGCGGCACAGAACTCCTGTGTCCATCCACAGCTTTCCAGGAAGGAGGCTGTGGCCTTCAGAAGGAAAATGAGTGTATCTGGTAGGTTTACTGCATCTCAGGCTAGGGGACAGAAAACATCCTGAAGAACAGTGCTGTCAGTGAAGACAAAAATGTTCAGTCCTGTGCTAAAACAGCTCATGTCCTCGAGGAGTGGGATTCTTCTGGGCAGGAATTGACTGTGCTAGGGAGCGGCTTTCACAGTATACAAAAGGTATTTTAAGGGTTGTGATGGGAAAACCTCCTCTTTCAAAAATCTTCCTTAAAAAAATGAGGGAGGGTGCTTCCAGACCAGGTTTGCATCCATTTCCAGGCTAAGCATGGCTTGTGTCATCAGTGTCTTGCCATGTCCCAGCAGCTGGTCAGCCCCTGGGGTGGCCTTGAGGTCCAGGGGAATTCGGACTGGTGATGAGATCTGCAGTGGTGAGTGACAGACCAGCTCAATCCTCCACTGTCATCCTGCCACCCAGCAGGACCCCCTGCTCAGAGCTTCCCACCTCCTGCAGCACACAGGTGCCCTTCACGTGGCCTCACCTGTCTTCATGCTTCAGGAGGGGATGTACTTGAGAGGATGGCCACATACTTGTGTTGAAAAATCTCTCCCAACACCTTCAGCCTTGATCCCAAATTTTCTGGAGTTGACTTGAAGACTCCTTGTTTTGGCTTAGGCACTGAAGATGGTTGATGCTTTGGATGTGTTTGTATGTCCATGTGTAAAACTGGTTTCTGAGGTTAAGTTACTGGCTACTTGGCTGCTCTTCGAAGCTACCGAGTCCGGGGCTGGTGGACCACTTGTGTGTATTTAAGCCAAATCCAAGTGTTTTCAGTTTTACAGTTTTTTTCCATTACAGGTTCATACACCAACTGTTGATAGGCTCTGAGCCAGTTACCACTAAGATGAAAAACTGATACTTAAAGTGACTTTCTTCATAGTATTTAAATACTTTCAAGTCTTCGCTTCCATTTATTCAGTAAATGAATCTTAAAGAACACAGCAGTCAGGTACATCATTGGTGAGGATCCAAAGACGTGAAAAAGACATTCCTTAAAAGATGAACATATATACTTGTTTTAAATCAGTCGTGTCCAGCCTAATCAGGCAAGCATGGCAGCCAGGCGTGATGTATCTTGTGCTGTGGCTGTGGGGTCTTGTGTACTGCAGGATCGGTGCTACTGGGCATGTGCAGCAAGTCTCTTCCATACCCAATGGCTGCCATTTGGGTCTTTGTTGTTACCACTAAATTACGGCCAGAATGGGGAAGACACCATTTTTTCAAGTCACTGTTGGGCATGCAATTTTGCTCCAACCTCAGTTAACAAAAAATCGCCTTCAGGTGAATTTTTCTTCATCTAAGTCACAGATGAGTGGGAGCAGAATGTGACCTGAGACTATTAAAAATATCTTCCTCATTGTCACCTGCAATATTACCATAATTGGAACTAAGGAGTCTGCAGTTGCACAATATTTATGTTGCAATCCAAACTGACATAGCCTGGAATGCTTCAGCAGCAAAACAAGACACAGACCCAAGCCCGTGCGGCGCGCTTGGGAGGGAGCGAGCTGCTCCTCTTGGAGACCTCCTCCAGTGGGGACATCCCCTGGGTCCCCCTGCTTCTCCAGGGCTGGGGGGACCTCCCGGGGAGGTGGCGAGGTGAGTGCTCAGCCTGGCTGCGGGGCGCAGTGGTGGTTCGTGGCCCTCGTGGATGACGCTTTGGGTCAGGACAAGGACAGCTGCTTTGCTAAGCTGGGGGGCTGTGGTGAGAGATTGCTCCTTCTTTGAGGCCTTCTGGTTGGGATGGGCTCTTTTTTAATATCTTTTTACTCCTGACACTGAGGGAGCCTCTTTGTTAGGAGGCATTGTTTGGAAGAAACACTTTTAACGCGTTTGCTTTCCTTTGATGGATGGAAATAGTGAGTCACCATCCAGTGTCACCTTTACTGCTCAGATCACTGTAGGCACAGTGAAACTAATGTCTCGCCCTGCTGCTGCTCCGGTAGGCTCTGCAGCAGCTGATGAACTTGGTGTATTACCCCTGGCCCTCACCGGCGAACCCAGTATGGTATATTTGCCCGTGACTGACACACTTAGATCTATGGCCACGAAATACCTGGTCAACTCTTCAAGCCTTTACCTTTAGCATTAGCTTTAACCCCTCAGGGCTCAGCTGCTTGCGGCATTTAAAACATGGCAAGGGGTTTTATGGCAGAGATTTGACTCAGCAAGACTTGTGCTAACTCTTGCTGAAGATATGAAATACAATTTGTAGCTTATAATTGCTGCCTAATATGATCTTGGACCCTTACTTAAAATCCATTTAACTGATACTGTACTTTCTTTATAAGGTTATTATTGGGAGCTAACCTTTTCTTGTGTTGTGGTTAAATGTACAATGTAATAAGGGTGTTTTTTAATGTGTTTAAGAGTTGGAAGATGTGTTAGAGGTAACCTTTATGCAGAGAGTTTTATATAGTTGTAGTAAGGACAGCGATATTAAAATCCTGAACATTAGTACTGTCTGAATGTAATTTGTTCTCATTGTGCTTTGTGTGTGCCTGCTAGCAGAAGATGGCACAGTATATTGAGAAAATCTGTTTTGTTCTCTAGTATCTTTCGCACCAGTAATTATTAACCTAGTGCAAATTACTGTCTCCAGAAAGTTTTTGTACTTCTGGTACACACAAAAATACAAAAACCGTATCAGATACAATAGATAAATCGTGATTCTTTCTTTAGATTTTAAGTAGAGCAACCTAAACCTAAGATTTTAGGCACAAAATTGAAAGCCTCCCAGAAACCTTTTCTTTCTTGTTTAACTCTTGATAAATAGGCATGGGCTGTGTCTGTTGGAGATCTGTAGGGATCACTAGATTATAATAGATTTAAAGATTATTTTTTATGAATAACAAATGTTGGTACTTTTGCTCATATCTATGCATATTAGTTTGTCAGCCTTTGATTGCCTTGTAGAAATGTGGGCTTGCTTAGAGCTGTAAGTTAAAATTAAGTATTTTTCCTCCTTTTTGTGTATATGCAGAATTTGGTGTAGATGGAAAGGATTTCAGAACTTGCCTCCGTGTACCCTTCTTGAAACTGCTCTATACAGTGGTGAAGGCAATGAAGTTTCATACCCAAGAGGAGGTCAGGAGAAAAACAAAAAATGAGAGTGTGTAAGCAGAGAAAGATGAGGGTTTTAAGTGTGGACCGCCTTTGTTGGATTCGTATTTTCTTTTCTTTTTCCCCTGTTAGTGTAGGAAGCTCTTTTACCACTGTTTAGCCTTNTTAAATTTTCTTCTTTCTTCCCCACCCCCTGCTTTTTCATTCCCCTTCTCTTTTGCCTCAAGGGGGCATTGTGGGTTGGAGAGGGGAAGCAGGTTTTGCCTATAACTGAAAAACACTTGTTCTTCTTAAGTTCAATAAACTGTTGTCAGGGGTGTGCACAGCGATAGGGATGTAATAGGCAAGAATGGCCTTAAGAGAAACAAACATTTTTTATCTTAAGTAGGTGGGGAAGGGTGCAGCAGCCACTGGCTCATGAGATTGAAAGTAACTGCTTTTAACATTGTGAAGAATTATGATGATGTAGACAAAGTGCTGTTCTAAAATTTATAATTCTTGGCTCAGATGTGGACTTCTTGTGGAACTTTATGATAGAGTTGCTTAATCTCAGTGCAGTAAAGATAAATTCATTAATGGTTATGAGGTGTTGATATAAATAAATAGACAACGCCAGTAAATTGCTTTCTGAAGCTCAGTGACTGTAAACTCTGATCTTCTAATTTAATCTGTCTACTACTTCCCATTCACCTGCTGAAAGGCTTTGGAGACTGAGAAATCGGCTGAACTCCAGGCACAGTAACTGGGAGAACTAAGCTGGCTTCTCTAAACGGAGATCCTTGGATGAGGACTGGAACAGTTTCCTTAATATAAGTTGAGACTGTACGGACAAAGGAGGACAGAAACAGGTTTTTGCGTTGCCCATCATGTTCCGAGATTATTAGGTTTCTCGCTAAGTGCTTGTTTTCTGCACCAGTTTGTGATAACCCTGACACTTACACAGAAGAAAAATTAAGAAGCTAATGGCCTGATGAAAGAGATACTGTCCAGATGAGAAAAATTAGCTAAACCTATTTCTTTTGGTGGTGTTGCAGTATTGCTCACATCTGGCCTTTTGGTTGATCTAAACAAATGTTATCATTCTCTCAGTAGACAGTGCATTTTCCTTGTGAATTATTTAAATGTGTGCAGAAATTATTTCTGAGAGAAATTAGCCTTTTGCACAAAGGATAGTTTAACTCTATGAGGAAAGCATTCACTTTACACTTTTAACCTCAGCTCTTAAGAACAGAAATGTATAGGAATATATATTCTTTGAGTGTCAGTGTTTCTTCTTGGTAGGTTGTTTCTTTGTGCAGGGCATTTCTCATCTAAAGCACTTTTCCCTGTTAATTTGCTTAATACTGTATCAGGTTATAACTGTAGTATAACCCTTTAAGCTCTTAAATGGGCTTGAGTCGTGATGGAGATGGATGAGAAATACAATAGCACAACCGGACCAGGCAGAGGTGTTGGATTCAGTCTCTTTCTGCTGTTGTTTCACGCACTTGACTTGAGGACTTGAATGTGCTGCACCAGAGATCTCCTGAGGAAGGACTGGAGCCGCTCTGTGCTCTGTACCAGTACATCGTTACTCGCGAGCTCCATCCCTGGCCTTCTTATGGACATTTTGTGCTTTTCCCTTGTTGTGGCCCAGCCTCACTGGAGGAACAGCCAAAAGCTTCCTCCCTGATCTCTCCAGCAGGCTGGGATCTGTCCTGGGGTAAGCTTACGGAGGGTTTCCCTCTTAGGCTTGGCTCAGGCTGGGTTACTTCTCAGCATGACAAAGAACCTCTGTTTCACCAGTGACCACAACTCACAGCCTGGAGTTGGACACAGTCTGATTTACTCCTTAAACTGAGAATTGTAGGACTGCAGGTGGCTGCAGACCACAAGGTTGGGATGAAAGCTGCTGTGCCTGCACGTAAGGCTGTGATTGCGGGTGCTTCATCTGCAACAGCATTTACTGTGAATTTCTTTGTTTCAACCAGGACATCCCAGCTCAGTAAGATTGTTGGGAAATAAGGAGTGTGAATGGAAAAGGCAAGTGAAAAGCTAGTGGAGAATCGTCTTACGATGGTAAACTTCAGTGCTGTTTTTGGCCAACTTGTTTGACATAGATTTCAAAAGATAGTGTATGAGTTCAAGTGGCATCAACCCAACAGGATGGAACAGCTTCTCTGGGCTTTGTTGCAGGTTAGCTCATCATCTTCCTCCTTGTGCAGCATCAGAGGTATTGAGTAAGCCTCTTCCTCCTCGTGTTGCTGTTTTAGATTTTATTTCAAGTTGAAAGTGCCATGTATTTCCAGTAAAAGAAAACAGAATGAAATAAATGAGTGATGAAGTTGACTGGGAAAACAAATCTTGTTGAATTAGCCCGCACATCATCTGTTTGCTTCAATTTTAGAAAAAATGGGAATGGTTTCCTTAAAAACCTGCCATAAGAGACCTGTCTTTTTGACATTTCCTACAGCGTATCTATAGGCTTCATGTGGATGTGATATTTGGAAGGTGAAGTCCTGTTATTGTTGAAGTGCATCGACTAGATTTCATTGTCGCAAAGCCGCCTGTGCATTTTAGGTACAGCAGTAGTAGTTTGTACTGTTCAGTTTGTCATAGATAATTTGAGAGAAGGTGAATTAGCTAGTAAATAAGTGTTCATAATTCATCTTGGAATTTTCTAGTGCTTTAAAAGAAATTCAAGTTACATTTACTTCACACGTGTGTGCGTCTTGTATTAAGGCCTGTGTGAAACAGCTAGTAACTGCTTCCAGCCCTACCATCCGTTTCTTGCAAAACATGAAATTTGTACTTTTTGATTTCTAAATGGCAATTTTGAAGTACTTGCAGCGAATACAGTTTCAGTAAACTTCAGAAAAGTAAAAAAAAAAACAAAAACCACACCACAACACACAAACAAACAAAACCCAACTGTTAGCCATGCCACAAATCAACGTGTTCTAAAATGTACTTTTGACTTGACCAGTTCAGTTTTTGCAATACAACATCAAAGGCCTTGCTTCTTCCACAACTGTAAACTTCATTTAGGGTCTGCATTTTGGTTGTTGGTGGGAAGAAGTTAAAAAAAAAAATCTAGTGACATGAATCTATAGAGAGAGTAACTACATATGCTATGTTGCTTTGGGTTGCAATTTTAACAGTTTGAAGTCTCTTAAAGTTCAGTATAGTTTAAATAAAAAAGCCATTTCTGTGACCGTTTGCAAAGTTTTAATTTGTTGTAAGCCCTGTTGTTGATCTAGAGCTTTTGCTCATTTAAGGTTGATTAATTGCTTTTGCCACTTTTGTTTGCACTTCAGTATAATCTCATGCAGACTATTGTATTTTTTTCAGTTTAATTTTCTGTTGACGGTTGTATGTTTGTATGGGATGTTAAATTTGACCACTAATAACTTAAGTATTTAAATAAATAAATACGATGCAAAACAATAACAACTGACTGCAAACTGAAACAAATACTAAGCAGTGCAAATTTGTTTTGTTAAGCATAATTTCTGCACCTGCAGTAGACTCCATTGTAGAAGCTCTTGCTTTTATGTGATTTTATTTATTTAGAAAGAGAAGAAGATCATCCTTTTTTCATTCAAGTATCTTTTTATTTCAGGCAGATTTAATAGAAACAAGAATAATAGGCCTATCTCTTACATTGAATATTGTTAAAATGCGTGTGCCTTCCCTGGTAATTACTATTCATTAAGGCTTAGTACGCTTTTTTTAAAGGAGCTAGCTCTCTGTTATCTTACCTGTAAAGTGGATGGATGAATGTTGGCAGTAAAGTCACTTCACACAAAACGTAAAATACTATTCAGATATGTAGTCTGGGAGACCTGTGGCCCATTTACTTTTACCGCGTTGCCTTTCAGAAAACACACACTGTGCTGAATGCCAGTGTGGGTCACGTTGATACAGTGTGACCCTCACTACAAAGGATTAGTCCCTTAATGATACCTGGTTAACTTGTCCCAAGTAGGAGCCCATGGTTTCCAGGTACAGGGTGTGTCAAGGTTTAACAAAACCAGGACAAGGTGGAACCCACTCATTGCTGGTGATGCGGAGGAAGATGCTGTTGCTGTTTGTCTTTGGAAGTGTTTGGCTATGTGCTGCTCTTAGAAAGCAGAAACTAGGAATCCTGGTGCCTTGCACTCCCCTGCTGTCTTACCAATAGTTGTGTAGTTGATGTATAGATGTGTAGTTGTGTCTAATTTTCACATACAGACATAATGGGCAGACTGGAGAGTTCTGAAATCTTAAGACAGGCCAGATGGAAAAATATGTTCAAATTAAAGAAAAAAAAAAACAGGGAAAAAAAAAATCCAGTCCTGCTGATAATGAAAGGACGAAGAGGGAAGGGGAACTTCTGTTCTCTCGTTTTTAAGGAGGCGGGTTAACGATTTTTGAACTTCTGGGATTGCGATGAATTTTCTTTGCTATAGAACTGTCAGAAAACACAAAGGTTATATCTATGCAGACAGCTTAACTTGCTTCTGGCTCTCCAAAGTGCTTTAACTCATTTTATGTTCAGCTGTAAAAATACAGGGCTTGGAAAAGCCAGAGCATTGGAGCTGTGGCCCCACCGGGATGGCCAGGACAGGGCTCTTGGGTGAGAGCTGTGGCCGGGCACGTGGTGCCCTGCTTGTCGGGGCTGAGCAGGCACGTCCCTCTGGTTGTGCTGTGAGATACGTACTTCTGTGAGATACGAAGCCAGAATATGCGTCAAGGAAGCCGTCCTCTGCTGTAATGCTTTCCAATCTTTGCATTTGGAAGTTTTCAAGAGTGTTGCTAGTTCTGAGGAGTGTGGCTCTGAAATTTTTTTCCTTTTGCTTGTGCTTCTGCATTTTCCTTTCCTCTCGTGCTTATTTGGAGCGGATCTTAACAGTGGAGGGGGTGAGTCTGGAAAAGGAGTATTTCGTCAAAGAAGGAGGGTCCTAAAACTTCTGCCTAACTAGAGGTGTACCGTGAAGTGAAGAAGCTGCATAAAATACAGTGGTAGTACAAGAAACCATCACATTTTTACCGAAGTCATGGTACAATGGAAAGTGCTTCATGTCAGCTGAAATGTCAGATGTATCAGGAAAAAAAAGTTAAAGTGGAACCTGATTTCTGTAAGGCTAAAGATTCAAATAATTTGCTTAGGGATGCAGTAGAAAATCAATCTTATGCTTGAAAGAGGGAATAGTAGCCTTCAAGTCTCATCTCCTGTTTTGTAGCTGATTGCCTGTTTTTATTATCTCCCCCCCTTTTCCTTCAGTACTTACTAATGCCCTTTGGTTAACTCCATTATACCTTTGAAAAACTTCTTGCAGAGCTCAGCTGCTTTGGCTTGTTTGCTGGGTAAGCCTCACTGATATTATTATAATTAATAGGATGTGTAAAAACTTCCTGAACCAAGTGTTACCGAATCAGGCTATTAAAACTTTGTGCCCCATATGTTCCGCAGCATGCAAGCTTTCCATCCTCGGCAGCTGGGGCTCATCAGAGAAGAGGCTGGACCTGCATTGATCTTGTGTGCTGTGTGGGAAGTTGGTTTGGTAGGAACACCGTTCAGCTTGTCAAAGAGTAAGAGGCATGGAAAATAAAGCCAGTTTGCAGTTTGGAGGTGTGCCTCTAATTTGCTTTTTTAGATTTTTATACCACAGGGATAAAAATGTGAGAGAAAGATGTGCTGCATTTTTAGATACTAAAAATCTTTGAAGATCTGATTCATAAGTGAGAATTTAAACTGTTTCTCATAATTTTGTGTTACATTATAACAGTTTGCGTGCTTTGACTCTTGCTTTTGATGAGTAGCACTGCTTCGTTTCCTTGAACAACTTTGTGTTTTAGAAAACTGTTTTTATAATTGCAAGAAAGTAATACAGAATAACAAAGGTGAAAAGAATAGTCTGATGTTTTTGAAGGGTTTTTTGGTTTTTTTTTGTGGTGTTTTTTTTTTTTTTTGGTGGACTTTGAGGTGCCGTGAATGTTTGTAACATGCTAGTTCTACAAAAGTTAAATATGAAGCTGATCAAAAATTTTTAAAAGTGGAGAGGAAATGTGCCAATTGATGCGACATGAAACAATTACGTCATTAAGAAGACAAGAAATAATACTGAACAACTGGAATAGCATTTGAGACCATACCAAATAAAGTATTTATGTACAAGCGAACACAAGGGCATACATCTAGAGACAATATTGCAGGTTGTGTTTTTAATATTGGGGTCTGTATCCAGAGTGGAAAATTGGAACCCTGAAAGAGAAATGTATTTATGTTGGCTAATCAGATTAATATGGACATTTTAAATTTAAATTGGGACTCTAAATCCTTGGATGTATAAAGGTATATCTCAAATAGGAATAACAAGACTGGATATTTTTTGCCTAAATTCCTTCCTTCCTTTTTTAGCGTTGGCGTTATTTTTTGATAGTTTCTTAAAAAGTTGGATGGAAAAGAGACTATATGGAAAAGCAAATTGATAATAGAGGCTTGTCAGTCCACCTTGTAATGGCATAACAAAGTCCACTAGGATGAGAAGAGTTTTTAACAGTGAAATTAGTTATTTACAAGAAGAGGTTACTGAGGACTTCAAAATAGATTTCACTGGGAAACTTTAGATTGGGATTTAAGGGCTTTTTTAACACAGACTCATATTTAGTGAAGGAATTATACCAGCAGTCCCTTACAACCAGAAAACTTATCAGTGTTGGTTTGACCACTTCTTTTTCTGTTGAAAGAAGCAGGAGAGGCGCTTAGTGTGTTTATTGTCATATCAATATTCATTAAGTCCATGTCTGTCCTTTAACGGTGCTTTAGAGCATGGGACGTGGACTGGAAGGCCTCTGCTGGGTGCTGTGCACAGAACCACTGTGGGTCCCAACCCAGAAGTCGGACAATTTAAAACAGGGGTAGAGGCAACAGGTAGAAATAGGCAAGGGAAGGCAGTCAGTTATCATAGCGTATCAGCAGGTATTATGTTTTAAAATTTTCCATAGGTCTCCTGCCAAAGCAGTTTGAAAGAGGTTAGTTAATCAGTTAGTCTTGTGGATGTTCACAGACGTGTGAGATGTCAGCCTGGATAAAAAGCCTGAAGACACTTAATTGAAAAAAATAACACATAGAGATGATGGAAGCTGGCAGCCTGGACCTAAAGGAGAAGGGAGTTTACCTCTAGATGTGGAATGAGAGATGATAGGTAGGCTTTGACATGGAAGATAAGTGATTAATATATAATGGGATACTGGATTTATGTCAGTGGAACGAGATTGCATTTGTCAAGACTAGAACAAAAGATAAGGAACAAGATCTGAAGTAAGAAGGATAGGAGCATAACAGCTGCACAGTTTTAGACGAGAGACATACTTTAAAGGTAGTATTTGTAAAGATCCTACAATATTTACATGTAAATCTTCTGTAAATAGGTGAATCTATAAGGCATAGATGCTTGTGTCTGAAGACTGAGATGTATGGGGCAAAGATGATGCCATGATTATTGGCCTAAATGAAATGTAATGTCGCCCAAGAAAAAAGGCAGGAGGAAAGCTGATTAGTCCTCTAAAGGAGACTATACACTCCTCTGTTGTCCAGCTCACAGCAGCGGTGTGATGTTAGTGATGGGGGGAAAATAACCTGCTCAGGTGAGTGGTGGGATGGTGGGGTCCAGAATTTTTATGAGGTCCCCCTTTATCAGTTTGCTTGTGGAAAAGGATGTTTCATAAAGTTCTTAGAATATTACTGTTCTTTGCTCTTTCCAAATTGCTCTTTAGTGGCAGCATTTGCAGCCTAAGGTTATACTTAAAGTGTGTCACACTACTGCTGATGAAGTATCACAGAAAAATGTGTTTTAATACACTTAGTAACATCCTTAAGTAATTAGGTTTTCAAAGCCAGGATTGACTTGACTGCATTGCTCACCAGTGGTGAAACCAGGAGTCACAGAGATTATACAAGTTGAATACCAGTCGTGTGCACTGTTTATTTGACATACAGAGGCTATGTTTCCACCTACTGGAAAACCTGTTTTGGAAATGCTCGGGTAAATCATCTCTCCTCACATGCAGTGTCAAGGTATTTCATTTGCTTGTTTATAGAGGGATTCAGGAGACAGCATTGCTATGAAATTCCTAGTGTTTGACCTCCATCCTCCTTTCTCTGTGGACATCCTGGAATGGCCGGTTCTGGTGTCTGAGGGACCTCAGGGCTTTCATTTTGCTGGGGACACCTTTTTTTTTTTTTTCAAATGCAAAATGGTGGCGTAGTGTAATGTGGGGGGGTAGGCCTGAGACACTGTGAGGTTTCATTTTATTTTGTTGAGACTTTACCAATACAATAGAGCAAATATTTTACTGAAGTTTGAAAGTGATTTTATGTCTTTTTAATTTGGTCTGTTGTGTATTTACTAAAACAAAGTCAGTAGTTTTTTGGGGTTTTTTGGTTTTTTTTTTTGAAGAATTTCCCTTCAGTGTGTTTCCATCTGAACTGTATTAGAAGAAAAAGTTGAGTATTTTTACTTTACTTGCGGATTACTTGCTACATGTGCCCTCTGAGACCCCACCAGAGATAGCGAGTTGTGTTGCTTTGGGCTTCCTGAGAGGATTGCTGATAAACCCAAGTCAGAGTGTTGCTGTGTGGGTTCAGTCGCTGAGGACTGCTTGATTATCTCCCCCCTGCCCATTGTCCTTTTTTCAAGTTTTAAAAATTGTTCATCAGATTTATCATTGCTTTTTAAGAAAGTCTTCATGAGCGTGACCTGAGGTTTTACAGGAAATCTTGAAATAAAAGTAATAATATTGTTATACATTCTCTCACATTCAGCCACACATGCTATCACAAAAGTAGCCTTGAAGCTGTTTTAGTTTTACAGCAAAGAGTGTTTCTTTTCATATCAGGTAATCCGATCTGCTGGGTTTTTTTCCCCTTGGCTTTGAAAACATGCCTTTATATTAATAATCCTGGATTTTGTGCTGCAAGTTGATTGCTCTAATTGCTGATTGGTATTCAGTAACACTAAATAAAGGCTTATTTTTTTCTCTTTTTCCTTTTTCTACTTTGAAATCTATCAATGTGTATTTTTAGAGTTCACCATTAGTGGATGTATAATCTTTGTGTCTGCTTTTATTCTTGGCCACTGGGAGTTTTGCTACCAGCAATAAAAGACAACCTCCATGTTGTACTGCACAGTATAGATATTGTAAATTTTGGTCTTGCTTTCCATTGATCTGGTTTGCCATATGGGAATCATATTCAGCTGATCTTTATTTCCTGAGTCAGAAATTCTGTTTTACCCATCTTTGGGGCTTTCAGCATTTATTCTCAGTGGGCTGTCAGGTATTGCACATGAAAGCAAAGGTTCAAAGGCATATAAAGAAGTTTGAGGTCTGAAATGTTTACTTAACACTGTGGTTTTTTTTCTTTTTACAAACATTTGCCAGACTGGAGGATCAGCATGAAACCTTAATAAATTTTAGACTCTTTGTACTCTATTATGATCATTTTATGCATAAATAATTTTCGTGTAGCCTGGAACACATCAACTGTGAACTTGCTAGTGTATGTTTGCCAGCAACAGTATTAACAGCATTGCAGTAAGTTTTTTTAAGTTTATCAATTATTTTCATCAGAGGTTTATTACCTTTGGCTTCTATTTTTTTGTTTCTGGAACTGCCTCTAACAGCGTGCCATTTTGCTACAAAGGAAACTTAAATGAATTACTATGCAGCTTTTAATTAATATGACAAGTAAATTTTTTTTTTAATGAAGACAACATCCTCTCTCTTTGTAATATTCCACTGAGAGAGTGAATTTGAGTGAAAATGAGAATGAGCTTGTTGTGGCTTACCTGTGAAGGTGCTGCCACCAATGAGGTAAACAGTCAAAATCTTAATGCCTTTTGTGCATTGAATATTTAATCTCTTGGGAAACAAATGCCTAAAATTCAAGGGATTTGAATCACGTGGGGACAGTGATACAGAAGCTCTAGATCCGAGTAGTGTAGTTGAACTTCTTCCTTTCTCTCTTGTACTGAAGCCTTAGTATACTGGAGTGTGTCTGATGTTCCACTCCACTCCTCAGTATATCTCATTTTGCTTTTTATTACTAAGCAAGGAAATAATGAGGGATCTTGACACTTAGTAACGGGATTTGTTCTCTCCTCTTCCAGCTCTTCATTGCCAAGAGGATGTAGAGCACTAGGATTGGCTCAAAGTGACTGTTTTCATCTAGGAAAGATGTGGTTTATGTGTGCCTAGGCTCATATTTTGTTGTTGAGAAACTGAAAACAGATGAGAAAAAGGCAATCAGAGATTGAAAGGGAGGTGAGGTTTCCTCCATAGCTCCTTCACCTTTCACACAGGGGCCACCAAGACTAAGCTGTCAGGGATGTCTGCTCTCTCACAAGTCCCAGGCTCCTAGTCCTGCTTGTCCTGACTTGCGTGGCCTCTTTGTCAGGAAGTTATGCTTCAGATTTACCTCACCGCTTGGTGTTCAGTCATGAGCACCTCCCTCTCCTGCTCCTTGCCTTCTCCAGTCAACACAGAGAATGGCAGCTGGGGAACGTGGTTGTGTGGACAGCTCGTTTCAAGCAGATGGGTTACCAGAGCCTGCGATGCGTCTTCTTTTATCCAGTCTTCCTTTTTTATTCTGTGTTGCTTGTTTCCCGGTCTCTGTCAGCACTGAAGCATTGCACTCTCATGCTGTTGGTTCAGCTTTCCTCGCCTCAGTAATCAAAGATGGTTACGGCTCCTCAGCTGTCCCGGCTTTCCCCTGACATCGGCAAAGGCTGTCAGCCGTTCTTCCATCCAGCTCCTCCCAGGCTGCTTATGTTCCACCACGGGTCTTGTTTTGAGTTGGGAAAGAAAAACCCAAGGAAATGGAGAAAATAACCAGAAACAGCCAGATCTGAGACCTTCAGTAGAAGAAACCGCTGTGTCAGCCAGTGGTGTGTTAGGCGGCGCAAAGCTACATGATAAGAGTGTTGATGCTCATTGCTGCAAGATCTGCCACCAGCAGAATCAGCCTACTTTGGAATGTATCTCAGCCTAAACGGCAGTTTGCTCTCCCACCACGTGTTCCTGGCCAACGGGCCTTCTCAGGTCCAGATGGCACCAAAACCACGTGCGTTTGTTTGATCTTTTCTGAATGGGCTTCTGCTAGGAAAAATGAGTGAGAAGGTATCTCGGGTATCTCACTGCTGAACTGGGGGTCAAAACTATCATAGATTTTATACCCTTCTGTCAAGCACTCCCAAGACAACATGTTCAGAGTTCACTGAAGTATTACTTGGGCTAAGGATAAATTTTCAGAATTTCACAATTTTGACACACCTGTTCAATGGATGCATAAAAATTCCCAAATGTGTCTTTTCAAGGGGAATTACGTGGGTTTAAGACTTTCTGTAAGCTAAGACGCTCCACTGTCTTGTCAGGTGAGGATGTAATTTTCAATATCCATACCCTTTGCAAGTTGCCGGTTCAGTGCCACTGGTTTGGCACAACCAGATGTAGCAGTTGAAAATGTTGACTTAGGCAGTTACATGCTATCTTTGGTTAAATGTATCTGTCGTCTGATTTCTGTGTCAGCTCCTCACGGGACTTTGGAAGGTGTTTGTTGCCTTAGTATTTATGTTAAGAGTTCTTGGCCTGGCTCCTTGTGAGTTCAGGAGTAGAGCCTGTGTAGGATCACGGGGTTCTCCAGGAAAAGTGAGCTGCCTGGCATGGAAGGACTAAAGATCCTCTGTTCAGAATAGGGACCTTGCTTAGGGGGCTGTCCGTGTCTTGGAGAAAGAAGAAATTAAGATCACGGGGGTTTTCATCAAATTTCACTTCTAATAAGTTTGTTCGCTGCGAACAAACCAACTTTCCAAAAGCCCTTAGGAGAAAATAACTCAGGCAAGTAGAAGAGAAAAAGGCTTTAACGAAACAGGACACTCATCTGCATATTTCTCCCTTATGGGAAGAGGACCAGAAGACAAATATATTACAGTGACAGAACCGGGTACATTCAGATTCTGCAGTTATGACCATGGTAATACTGCAGAATAGCATATCGAGGTTAAAGAAACTGTTGTCTTCTGGTAATTTCCACAGAAATAATGTTCATATAGATCCGAAGCATTAACAGGAAGTAGCATCTCAGAAGCTAAATTACGTAGTTGGAGCTGAAATACAACTAGCTAATAAAAGTGGTATGAAAGACATTATTTCCTACATGGTGTATATGAGCCTACTTGACAAAAATGTTTGCGGTATTTTTCAAATTGCTCCAGATCTAAGCTTTACTTTCAAATCTGTATATTCATGTTGGGATAATAATTGAAATCTTGAGAATATAAACTTGTTACTGTGTTATTTTCCTGAATCTGTTGGTAATCTGAAACACTAACTCTTACACGTATTCCATTTTCTTTGTTAATCCTTTTTTGGGTACTCATTCTAAACCTAATGATGGTCTTTAAAATTCAGCATTAACAATTTCATTTTTGATAACTTTTGTGGCTGGGAAGGGGACAATGATGATTGTCAGGAACATCAGCAAGAAGTGGAGAATGAATAAATGCAAGAGGGGCAAATGGGAAAAGGAAAAGCAGAATTAAGAGGCATAAATATGGTAATTGTAAAGATGAATGTATTTTTACTTTGATATTAGATGTAACAAGCAGGTAGTGGAAAATGATTAAAATATAGTTATTTCATTATAGATCATTTTTCCTTCCATACCTTTGTTCAAAACATGTCACTCATTGGAATGAAAAAACCAATGGCAGGTTATGGGCAATAGATTGCATTCCTACGCATGTATGGCAGAGTCAGCACCCAGGAATTTGACAATGTCTGTAAAGTAAGCGTGATGCATCCTACTTGATTTATGTCTCCCATCCATGCTTCGCCTATCCTGGCAGCACCACGTCTGAACCCTGGTTCTGTCCTTGTGCCTCACGCACTTCAGTGCGCTGGACTGGTTCCAGTCCCTCTTCCAAACCCCGACCTCTGCTCAGCTTCTCAGTGTTGCAGGCTGTCAGCTGAGTTGAGTAAACTTCTGCTAATGAAAACAGATAAAAAGTCACTGGAATTTATTAACGCTTTTGCATTAACTTAAAGCAGGCACTGAGAATGAATGTAGTGTTATTAAAAAATGAAATCGGATTATAATGAAAGGAACCTGCAGATTTTAGTTAGTAACTTTCATGCATCTCTATAAATTTTGTTTAATTCTAATAAAAGTGAATCCTCGTTAACTGTAATGAAATAAAATTAAGCTCTCCCTGACTTACATTCATGTAGTCAGTCAGCACTATTATTTGAAATCTCATTGGGTTCAATTTGCCTGCAAGGACAACAGAGTTGTCATTTATGCTGGGGGAGCTCTGTTGGTTAGAAAATAGCAGGGCTAGGTCTCTTCTCTGTGGAAGAAAGAGGTGCCTATACGTGGGATTTACGTGATGTGTGCTACACAAGTTAGTATGATGGTACAATATTTATTTTTTAGAATTTGTTTTGAATCTGTGTAATATATAGCTGGTAGTTCAAATATATAGTGCTTGGTTTGAAGATGTTTTGTTTCTTTGGTATCTTCACATGTCAGTATGTAATATGGTTAGATTAAAACCATCATGGACAAGTCATGTTCTAGCTGAAAGTTTGCTTAATATTTTTGGAAGAGAAGTAATTCATTTTCGTCTTGTTTCAGCCTAATAAAAAATATTTTCTTATTTGGCTTTATTTTCCTTTTTTTTTTTTTAATCCGTTGCCTTTGTTATGCCAGATCATTACTAGCTTTACTTTATACTGCGTTTTATCATAATGCTCTTTGAGTATAAATAAACTCTGGTATGCTAAACCTAATAGCAATTAAACTGGAAGTGTTTGTGTTTCATCACTGTGAACTTCGCAGAAATGTTTCCATGACAACCTCCATGCTAGTTAAGGCAACCAGAGGTGATCAACAGTTTATATATTTTTTTTCTCTTGTAAGAATGGAATTTGTGTTGACAGTTCTGGCCTTTAATGGCACTTTTGTACTGTGTGAAAGTATTTGTTTACTAGATCATATGCTGTTAACTGTCAGGCTGAGATAGAATGACTGCTTTTGATAAAAGGGCTGTGTTACATCTCTGAGTCTGTGAAGCTCTTGTACTTTAATTACTCACATCAGTACAAAAGTATCCATTTGCTTCAATACACTTGAAAATTAGACTTATTAGTTCCAAAGCATTAATGGTGAGTTAATTTTGTTCTTTACATTTTTTGGAAAACAATAATCTAAAAGCTGTTTTGTTGTGTTATATTTCAACTATTGTATTTACATTGATAAAAATAACTTTCCATGGTATGGGGTGAATCATACGTGCTGTAATTGTTGTGCTACGAATTAGAATTTCTGGGCCCTGTTTTCATATTTGGCTGATGAAGGCTGTCATGCTGAAAGCTGAAATATGCTAGTTATGGACTCATTAAGAAGAACATAATTTAAGTAGAGGTGTTTTGTCTCTCACATGTATTAAAAAAAAAAAAAAAGTGTACCAAGGCGTGACTGAAATAACCTCTCTGGAGTGTAACATGACAGTAATACAGGTAGGCTGGTGTATGGTACATGTTGAACAGGCAGTTAAAAAGCTTTCAGAACTTAAGGGGTTTTTTTTGGGAGATATTTCTCTTCATGGAGCACTTTCTAGGTAGAAAATCTGGAAATAAATGGATGAGTTATTATCTGATCTGTTAATCAGCTAAAACTGCTACTACAGCAAGTTCATTCGTTACCAGCAGTAAGTTTGAAGGTATTACCTGTACTGAGATGAACAACTTGCTTTTGTTAGGTGTCTGTTCATTGTCAGGCTAATGGACGAGTATCTTCTTGACTCTTGAGTGCATATGTGACAGAGGTTCATTTGATTTTGATTTTTTTTTAAATGTAAATATATCAAAGGCACAACATTATCTTCTAAAAGTCTGTTTCGTGACAAAACCTAAATATTTTGTCATGATAAATACCTTGGTTTGGGCAAGAGTAGTATTTAGTAATACTAATGTATATTCAAGTATGAGATGTGATACTTGTTGCATGTCTCACATGTTAAGACATCATTTATATTCAGGATTCTGGTCTTTTGGACATGTAATTCATTTTAGTAGTTACTTACAAAATGTTTATTATTTCAAGTCATGATACCATCACCTTTTTAAGCAACTAAGTCACGCTTGAGTGATCAGTTGAAACTGATAGGGGTTGAAACCGTGTAAATGAAGGTTTTGTGCAGGTTTGTATGTGGATGCTATTGCTTTTGCACAAAATACATGCCTGTCTACTGAGTCAAGAGTTGCTGATATGGTTGTTGGTAGTAGGTGACACCAGGAAGGGAAATTAAAGTGTGGAAGTTAGATGCCTAAATTCCCCAAGCTTCAGAGTGCAGACAGAATACTTCTCTTTACACTGTCAGTGTAACATGCTGCTGTTAATGTAATACACTTGCCTCACCTTTGGGGTTTGCTGTGTCTTCCTTCACGTACAAAAGCTGGGCTATTCAGGAGAAACTTCCCAGAGAAGAAGGGGATGAGCAAAGCTGAATAGATGTGCACTCCATTTCCGAATGTGTTTTAGCTGGAGAGCTTGGTCTGTAGTGAGGTGTGTGCAGTGAACATGGCTACTGCCCACTAACACTTCAAACTCTTCCTTTGGCCACTTTGAAAGTAATTAGTTGTAAATCAAGTTGATGTGAGTTTCAGTTCAGATCAGCTTGTTACTTCAGATCTGCTTTAGGTAACTGAGGTAAACAACCTGTGCTAAATCTGTTTCTCTGAATGTATACATATATACAGAGTCAGAAAATTCAGTTTACAACATCCTTAGAGATAAAAATGTGTGGGTGACTAGAATGAATATATTTTATTGTAGTACTAAGAAGCAGGCTTTGTTTTCTTGATGGTCACTTGGTTGTGAAAGATTGCCTAGTATTTAGGCATATGATACAAATAAGCACTGTGTGCTTGTTTCCCAGAGGCAGTGTTTGTAAACAGCAGTTTGTTATCATGTCTGAAATAATATTATGTAATCTGCCTTTTTTATTTGCTTGTTTGTTTTTGGTTTTGTAACTGTGGTGTGAAGCAGACTTACCCAAACCTGAACTATAACTCTGGGGATGCAACACAAAAGAGAATTGGGGGCAGGCATCAGCTGGGAGGGACAAACAGGCCATTTTCTTTTTTTTTCCCCAGGAAAAATGAATTCCTATTGAAACAGCAACAGAGGTGGGCTGCGAGGGTGATCAGGAAATGGAAAGCTTATCTTGAAAGATGAGGCTAAGAAAGTGTGACATGTTTGGCTTAATGAAACAAAAACTGAGAGAAGATACGATTTCTCTTTCATATTTCTAAGTGTGTTAGGGAAAGGCAGCAAAGGCATCAGGGAGGGAGAAGAGCTGTTTAAGCTTAGGGACATTGTTAGAACAAGTACAAATGAGTGTAAACAAGCCCTGGATAAATTTGCACTGGAAGACAGAGCATTCAAGGCAGTTATTATACCAAGCGTTCAAGTAGCGTGGAGGGGACAGGAGATTTTGAAGAGGGAGTCTTATCAGAGAAATTGGCATGGTACAGTTGCTTTAAATAGCAGAAGATTACACATGGTGACTCAGATTGTTTGTACCAATCCTATGCCTGTTTTTTTGCTTGACTAGATCTGTAAAACCCCCATGCTTGCTTGTTGCTCAGTACTGTAAAAACTCGTAGATGGAATCGGAGAGGAGCTTTTAAATTTGTTTGTTTGTTTGTTTCAGTTCCAAAACATGTTTAATTCTTGGGTAGATTCCTCAGTCTGTTTTCAGAGAAAGTGTCTTCTTCAGTGTTTTTTACAGTAATATCCTGGTACTTTTAAAACTTGTTTTTTCTTGGTTGTCTTGTATTTATGGGAGTAGCGCCTTTAAATTTCTCCTCTGATTCATCCTGCTGTAGTTAGTTACAAGCTTTAACCACCCTAAGTAGCTTTTTTTTTTTCCCTTTGGTATTTTCTGTGCAACTGGGAAGATAAGGAGATTATCACCATATTCTTGACAGTTTATTGTGTAACATATCTGTACATTTATTTCATCCATTCAAACCTTCATTTCTAGTCCCTTATTTTATAACCTGACGTCCTGACTGTTTTATTTTTTAAGTTTGTCAGTACTTCGAGGTACTCAAAATTGAACACGACAGAAGTTAGTCAAAGTAATTGCTGTGGGGACACCACATCAGGGTTAGAAAAACTTTAGAATAAGTTTTCCTACTGAGAGTAGCCAAAAAGGTCAGGTGGCAAAAGGCTGTCAGCTCCCCATCTGAGGCCACGCCACCACTGTCGCCTCCCGCTTAGAAGTTGTCTCTTCTTGATGTGAGGAGATCCAGGACACTTAAGAGAGGAGGATATCCGGACATGCACTTATTAATTTTATTTTCCCGTCCTCCCTTTTTCTAGGATATATATGTATGTATATAATCCCAAAGCATCTGAGTCTAGCGCCCAGTACTGAGAAGCCACCCTCTGTGCTTGATAGCCATATGGCTTCCTTCTTTAAAACATACTTGTTTGTATCCCTGCAATGAAGCTTCAGGAAAAAACGACAGATCATTTTTCTCTTCTGACCTTCTAGAGCTCGGAGGCTCTAAGACTTCATCCCAAAGGGTTTTCAGAGATTGTTTTTTACCTAGGGCTTTGCTAATTTCAAAAGGAAGTTCCTTCATGTTTCCTGCTTATGAGACTGATAAAACGGACTTCAGAATCTTATTGAATCTGCTTCAGAAACTGAATTTATGTGCAGTGTGCTGAATATACTCGTAACATGACAACTGTTAAGGTTGCACTTCCGGTCATGCAGAAGAACTGGTCATACTCAGTTGCTGGGCTGTATTTCTCCCTTGCAAAGTCCTGGTAGGCTCTCCTGGGAATATATGGCAGCAGCATAATGCACTGTACTAGACTGTGCCATTGAAATAAGCTGGGCATGCGTAGAAGTTCTGTTGCCATTCTTCACGGTCATCACGTTCATTTGCAAGTGAGAAGCTCTGCCAGATGTACTGTAACACCTGGCAAGCTAGTGTGAGTTCTAATTCTCTTTTTCTGGGAAGCAGTTAAGTTCTGTAAATGGTATGGTGATGTACAAGATAATGGAACAAGGTGTTGGTACCACCTCTGGGGTGTCCTGATCATATTGCGAACTGAACTGAGCCACTTCATCCTGAGGCATCATGAGTGGGAGACTTCTGTCTGACATCCCTGGGAGAAGCTTTATTTTTTTTTCCAGAGGTTTAATTTAGACATTTTCAAAATGTTCGGATCTTTCATGCCTTTTCTGTAAGGTATTTGTTGCATTTATTGCAATTCCTTTGGCCAGGTAGGATGATACATACCTTTTCTCTGTTTCCTAAAGTCAGTGAGTCTCACTACTTTACCTTTTGAAAGCTGGATGGCTCTCCTCACTAGAGGGAACATCAGTAGCAGAAACCTCTCCAGGAGAGACTGGTGAAGTGGGGCATATTCCCAGTCTGCTCTTCTCATCTGTCCATCTGATCCAGACTTCTGTTCCACGCAGTCTGGAGTATCTTCATTGAATCGCTCAAAGAGTTCTCCAAGTTTCACCCTGGTCAGTGTACCAATAATATCAGCTCACATTTCAGTTCTGTAGCTTACTTGAACGTCTGGTTAAGATATTAAGGAGTCAGATCCACAAATGGATGCAAGCCTGGTACTAAGATGTCTATCTTAAAGCTTTTAGTGACTATTCACTTTTGTATTCTTCCATGAAGTTCACAGAATCACAGAACAGTTGAGGCTGGAAGAGAATTCTGAAGATTGCCTCGTCCAGCTGCTTTTCTCAAGCAAGTTACAGCAGGTTGTCCTGGACCTTGTCCAGTTGGATTTTGAATATCTCCAGGGATGGAGAGTCCACAGCCTATCTGGGCAACCTATTCCACTCTTCAGCCACCTCACAGCAAAAAATGTGTTTTCTTAGATAGTTAAATTCAGAAGTTACTGTTCTTTGTCTCAAGATTGCTTTTCTAAGACATTAGCAGATACATATATATTCTCAGTATATTATACCATCAGGGTTTTAAAAGCTTGGTTTCTAATACTTTCTTTACTCTGGAAATAATTTTAAGTCTTTCTTTCCCCTCCTCCAAAGTACCGTACTCTTAAGATAGAGGCCCCTTCATTGTGTCAACATCAAAAGTGGTCTTGCTTTTGTATGGATGTAATCATTCTCTTTTAGATGGTTCCCAAGACTATCCCAGTAGCTGGCAAATACAAGGGGGTAGCTATTTCCACGCAAAGTCTTAAAATTGCTAATTGAGCCAGCATCATGTGGTATTTACAAAGTGAATTCTTGTCTGAGTTCTGGATCAAGGTATATCAGTGTCTCTATGTCAAATGTCTTTATTGATGCCATTTGATCAGGCATTACCTGGAATCCTGTCCAAACTTCACTAAACTTCACCTTGTTGGAAAGGCATCCAGAGTTGATGTGTTTCTTCATGTAACAATGATGGAGCCTTGCTTAGGTGAAGGATTGATCACACCTGCTTCACAATAGATAGTTGTACATTACTGCTGGGCATCATGGATGGCGTAATGTGGTTATGGTTTGTTACCCCCAAATACATTTATTACTTGTGGTTTATTGCTCAAAAGATGAAAAGACGACTCTTCCAGATTTTCCGTATGTGTAGTCCCTGTAAATATTAGTTTGGCACGTTCCTTCGTTGTCCTCAGTCCTTGAAGAAATCCATCTCAAGATTTTTGAAAACTGGAATGAACTAAACATGCTTGGCTGTGCATGCTCATCTGCCAAGTATGTGGAATGATCTGAGTGCACTCTCTGTAAACATTATGAAGGTAAAAGCTCGTACTAGAGTGTATTTCTACTCGCAAAGTAAATACATATATTTACTAAATATCCTCAAAAATGTTTTTGGAAGAGCATTACAAAGGTTGGTCAACTTTCACAACTCTGATTGTGTTATTATATATTAGGTCAATGTCAGTGAAAATGGAAAAAGTAACTTTTAAAAAGTAGTCCAAGACAATATCTGCTTTGACCTATAGAGGACACTTCAGAATGCTGATTCGTTATCCTTGCATTATGGCATCTTGTTAAGGGGTTTGTATTCCCAGTAACATAGGAAGTTTATGCAGATGCAGTAGTAGGGCACTTTCCGCTGTCTCTTCAACTATCTGACCAAGACTTGACTTTGCTCTTACGGTTTTACCTTGCCCATTATTCATTCTTTAATGTGTTTATCAGAATGAATGTTTTTAAAGTTAGTTAAACCCCTTCAGTAAACATCTATCATGCAAAACATTATTATACAGACTTTTTTACTCCTCAGTCTTTCTGTATTCCAGGGCTTTCATTGATGCCAGCCATAGCTGATTAGTTCAAAATTTTGCTATTGGAAACATAGGCACTGAATGGCTCAAAGCCTTACTGTTTTATGTAATTTTGGAAGCTATCCAGCAGTGTGAGCCTGCTCTTAGAAGGAACTTGTGTGCAGTTGTATATATAGTAGTATTTGAAAATAAGTACTTTGCTGCTTAAAACCTTCCCCCTATGGCGCCTTTAGGAGGCTCACAAACACGATTTTAAAAAATGTATTAATGAGTAGATGACAAAAATTAGTTAAGTTATAAACCTACTTGTGTGTACGCTTTAAGCGGCTACTGTGGTCATTCTATCAGGGATGATAAGTCCTTGTTTCCTAATTGAGTATTAAGTTCTTGACCCCTTGACAGTTCAGAGTGACCTGATTTGATCTCATAGTTGGGTCTGCTATGAGCAAGATGGGACTGGAGACCTCCTGAGGTCCCTGCCCACCTCAGCTGTTCTGCGGCTGGCTGAGTACAGCCCAGAGCTCCTTGCCAGCTTCAAAACCTGAGTAATATTTTAACACAGACAATGCAAGTCTTATCTTCATGCTCCTTCCTGATAGACATATATGCTATTTTAACCTGCTAGCAAATGGTCTCCATCTTTTCTGAGTGGGTGCTTTGGAGATTTCTTCCTTTTTAACATTCTAGATTTGGTTATATTTCTCTGTGTTTCATTTTATTTGTCTAAAGCAAAATAAGTTGCGTAGCACAAGTGTGATACTGTCATTTTTTTTTTTTCTTGTAATATTTTTATGATCCTCTTTGGAGAACTTGACAATTCATTCAATTGTGTAAAAGACCTAAATGTATGGTAGGCATGGGTGCTTAGTGAAGTCAACTTCTCTTTATTTTTACTTATTTCATGGCAGGGGAAGAAAAAAATGTGCAAAAGAGTGCTGGGGTGGTCTTTTGGCTGATGCGTCTTACGAATAATTTTATTGGTTTTGTAGGAATCCATAAACTGATCTTAATAATTTTATTTAACATGAGGTTATGATACATGTTTTTTAAAGGGGCAAGAGTTACTTGGAAAACACTGTCTGTAAAGCCAGAAGGGACCATTGTGATCTTCAGCGTAACAGTTGCTATAGAACTTCTTGAATTAATTTCTGTTTGAAGTAGAACATAGATTTTTGGGGGAAAAAAATCAACACTGTTTTGAAATAATCTCAGTGATGGAGAGTCCATGACAGCCCTTGGTAACTTGCTTTACTGGTAATTATCCTCACTACTAAAAATTATTTTGGTCTAAACTTGTCCGACTTCAGACTCCTCATTAAAACTGTCCCTTGCTGTGCTCCTTAAAGAAAACGTGACAATGGTTGGGCTGCAGATGGGAGCGCTCTTGCCTTTCCTGCTGACCCGTGTAGTTCCCTTGTTTCCTCCCACTCTCCCTCTCAATCCACCTGTTTTGTTTTGTGTCATATGTTTGGGTTTTCAGCTTTCCCACACAGGGATTGCCTATATGTTGTGTTTATACAGCACTGAGTAGAGCAGGGTCTTAGCCCCTGGCCAGTGCTTCTTGCCTATGAGCATGTCATGAGAGCGTAAAGGATTAAAAGAAGTTTGATCTATTGTTCTCCTACTTAAACAGCTTTTAAGCCCGTAAAGAACTACTGTAGTCTTTGGGTGTGACTTCTTTTGAGGCAAGGTCTTCCTCTGTTTCTGCTTTAATGCCAATAAAGTTTGGAGTAAATCATACCTCTTAGAAAAACAGCTGATCTCAATGGTGGGGGAGTAAAGGGAAGGATAACTTCTAGCAATGGAAAATCCCCTGTAACACTTGGAGGAGAGAAGGACCCAAACTCTTGTGCAGTTCTAAAATAATTGATTTCGGGCTGTGGTTGTCACGGGAAGGGTCTCTCAAGAATTATGGGGCTGTGGCAGAAGGAGATTAAAGAGAACCCAAATTAGGTTAGATTGACAAACATGTTATATGGTGTATTTAGAAGCACAGACAATCCAAAACAGGAGAAAATATAGACAGAAAGGGAAGCAGCCTTCTCTGAAATGGAAGAAGTATAAAGAGAAGTTTGCTTGTTTAATGCTGTGGCTTCTGTTTCCATAGTTAATTGGATTGATAAAAGAATAGAACGAAAATCTCTCTACGTTTGCCTGTTACTTTAGGTACATCTCAGTTCCTGCCTACATTTGACACAAACTTAAGCAAAACCAATTCTTTATTTTAGAAAATGATTTTCATGTCTATTTTGAAAAAAAAAAAAGAACCAGTGAAGCTTTCTATAGCAGCAATTCTCCTTTCTATCTTTTCTGATAATTACTGCTTATTAATTTTGGGAACTGGAGGTCCATGGAACACAAGGAGTAATCAAAAGCTCTTCTTTTGTCCGTTTCCCCTTCTTTCTTTTCTTTGTAGGCCTGTACTCCAAGTAGTTGGTCTTCAAGAGCTCTGTAGGAAGCTCTGGAAGGAGAACTGTATTATCTGGACATGCCATTATGGAATTTAGAAGTACACTCTTGAGAGAACTGAGACCCATATTAATGCTGATGTTTACTCTGGTTTCCACCTCAGCTGGGTCGGGTGAAGCCCCTCTCCAGTGGGAAGTCTGCAGGGTTACCTGTTACAACGCTGAGCCCTTTCAGCAGAAATACCCATCTCCTGTTTCGCTACTGGCTGCTAAAATGGGATTTCAAAGCTGTTGTCCCACTTGCAGGTCACAGTTTGCAGATATCCATTTCACAAAGCTGTCCAGTGTTACTCTTATAAAACTTTTGGGATGTTAAAAATTGTATGGTAGAGAGATGCACAAAATTACATGACTATTAAATATCGGTCTAAGAGCTCATTGAATTGCTTCTTTTCAATGAATGACTGAGTCGTACACTTTGTCTAAGTCAAGTGAAGCAGTTGCAGAACTTCTGGACAGCTTTAATGGAGTGCTTCAGAGCTTGTTTATCAGATCTTGGTTAAAAAGCACGTCACTTCAACATAAATGATGGCATGTTATCGTTTTCTACTGGAAGATTTAGTGAACTGCTCAGGGTAGCTGACAGAAGTGGCGGGTGGCAAAGGAGACATGCTTAGTTGCCTACTGTGATGGTGTTGTAGTATGATATATCAGTCTAAAAATTCGGTGGTGTCTTATACATATGATAGGAAGTAACCTTTAGCATGTCAAATTAGGAAAAATAATTAGTCTATAATAAGTGTTGCGGAAGATTTGTAGGGAGTTGTTTTAATCATGGGTATTTCATATCCTCCTTCACACCTAATTCATCTTGCTTTCTAAGAATGCTTAATTGATATTGTACTTATGCTAATTTGAAACAATGATGATTGCAGTTCACTGAAATTAGGTGTTCTACTTAATTGAACTTGACCAGCATTACTTAGAGATGCCTTAATACTGCATGTGGTATATTCTATCCATAAAACTTTTTATTTTAAACAGTTTGAGACATTTGACTATTTTATATTTGTTTCTGTATATCTGTGGCAGTGAATTATAAGATAATCTTAAGTTACTTTGTCCATAGTTCAAAGACTGCATAAGGTAAACTTCTTTACGAATCTCTCCTGTTTTGGTAGAAACAAATTTTTGATACATAACATTCCTACAAAAACACATATGGGCTGCTTGTTCCCAAAGCTTTTCATGACTTTCAGCATATGAACTCTTTCTTTCCAGTGCCCACATATATAATCTATCTTTGTGTATTACTAGACTTCAAATTGCGTAAAAAACCAGCTCGTACTTTGATGTTTGATGGTGGTGGCCACCCCAGCAGGTGCACCTGGGCTCTGCCAAGCCCATCCTGGGGCCGAGCTCATGGCTGGGAGGGGATGGCTGGGAGGGGATGGCTGGGAGGGCCGCCTGTGGCCAGCGTGGCCTGTCTGGCTGGTGGCCACGGCCCGAAGGAGAACTGAAACCAAGACAGAAGAGGTCTAGGCTGGACGCAGAACCATTTCTTGTACAGCCTTCAATTTTAAACAATGTTTTAAAGTTTAGTCATCTTATTTATGGAAAAATATATTTAGGAGCTTTAGGAATACCATCTTGTATTTAGGAATGCAAAATGATGATTTTGGCCCTCCTGTAAAACCTCCTTTTGGTGCCTGTGTGTGGAATAAAATGACATTTTCTTACCATGCAGTATGGATAAAACTTTGTTGAAATACCTCTACCAAAATTATGAAGTTCTATGCTGATGAGGACAATTATTTAAAAGCATTTAAAATGTTTAGAATTTCAGTATGCTGTGTATACATTTCAATTATGAAATGCAATAAACTTTAAACTTTTAAAACTTACTGAGTGATTAACCAAAAAAATGTTAATTCTTTAAGTGAGTCCACTTTCTTTCTTTTGGAAAAATTTTGTCTTTTCAAACTTCAGTAATTTAAAGAAGCATTTTTATATTTGAGAGAAGGTTTTACAAGATGGGCTAACAGTCTTGCAGATTAAAAATATGAGATACGTGTTTTCCTCTTATTGTGATCTGTTTTGAGGGCACGGAGAAGTGAACCAGAACTGCAGATTGCTCAGTTCTTAATACCAAGACAATAACATATCTCCCAAGAAAGTTCCAGAAATCATGAGCATCTTGAAATAAAAATCTCCGCTATCCATGAGAGTAACCTGCAATTTAAAAGTAATATAGAAATAATGCAAAATCAGGCCTTTTGTGATGAATTATTTATGTGTTCTAATTTAGCTATATCTTTACTACCATGGTTGAGTTGAGAGACTATTGTCTTTAACTAGGACTGTTTCCTAACATGATAACATCAACAATAATGAGCCAGCATTACTCTTTCTTGAACTGAATGCAGATTGACATTGCTAAGAGTACGCTGCTCTGCAGCTTTCAATTCTGTTGTTTGTTTTTTTTTTTAATAACATAGTGTCCTAAAACTTTGGTGGTTTTGCTTTTGAGAGAGGAAATTCTGCATTTTTCTTTATCTATGGCTTTAAATTCAGTAATTTACTTGAAAGTTTTCTACTGATTTCATTTTGAGCAAGAAGGATTTTATGGTTTCATGTGAGAGCTTCCTCTTAGGCCTTGTCATCAAACACCAGTTATGTAATTGAATTTTTAAAATGAAAGCATGTGAGAAATGTTTATGTCAAAAAAGGAATTGCAGAGACAAATAAAGCAATGTAATAAACTGTGAACTTAAAGCCATATGCTTGTATGATTTGATGTTCAGTTCATATCTGAAGTAAAAATTCTGAATAAAAGATCTTGCTACTCTGAAGTGACTAGATATATTCCCTGTTGTGGCATTTCGTAGTGTCCTTTAGCTGCATCCACATGGTAAGCATATCTATATATTATCAAACTCTGTTGGAGAAATTTGTTTCAAATTTGTATATATCTCCTTTATAAAGACTAAGTTGAGTTATCACTGGTTAAATTTGTATTTGTCTGGTTGTTACGGAAATCTCTTCAGAAGCAATTTGCATTACAGAGGGAAAAAGCCTTCTAAGGGTGCAACAGTGATTTGTCATTCTTCTCGCCCTCTGGGCCTATATTTGCCTTTTCAAGATCAAATCTTTCTCACCCTTTAGTGTGTGTAAGATGTTCACACCTTTACAATGTTGGCTGATGGTTGATCATATCTGGATCACCTCTCTAACTCCTGTATGGATGGAGTACGGGAGACTGTGATGACTGCTCTCCTTCAACAACCTACTGAAGTGGTCGTGGACTACAGGGTGTTTCGCAAAAGTGGACCCGATTTGAAATCACTACCCCTTTGAAATTGGGTCCATCTTTTTGAAACACCTTGTATATCAGGGTTCCCCTTAATAAAGAGGAGAAGCACGAGAAAGCCTGAATGTGTGCATGTTTTGCATGACCATGTCATCATTAAGGTAATTTTACAGCCAGACATTCTGCTCCAGCCTACTCTTCTTCTGCCACCAGGAGGACTTGGCAAGAAACAGCAGGCTCCAGGGAGTGTGGACTTTCTCTGCATCCCTCTTAACTCCTCACCCCTGGTGCTGTATTCAGGAAGGATGAATCTTGGCAATTCAGTGACCAGGGTCTTTAGACCTTTACTTGAATGACGAGGTGAGTCTGCTCATTTGCATCGTTGGACTTTCATCCTGTAAGTCACACTGTTGGAGCAGATTTTGCCTGTTTCAGGTTAGCTCCCTGTACCCATTGGAAGACTGCTGAGACGCAGGTGATTGACAATATTCTTGCTAGTCTCTGTAACTGTGATAGAATCTTGGCTCCAGACATCTGTCAGGGATCTTCTATTAGACGTTTCATCTTTTTTCAGTTCTTGGGCTAGTGAAGTTCTGTACTCCTGCGAAGCTGTGAGGGACACCCAGTTCCTGTGTCATGTCTCCATGTATCCTAGAAAAGAAGTCTGTATTTTATCAGGAACAAGGCTTCAAATGATCCCCAGGCTCTCTTCAGGCAGCCTGCTCCAGATGGCAATTTGAACAGTCTAAACAATGGTTGAAATTGTAGGCAACTCAAGTTACTCACTCTGCCAGGTCATTGCATAGAGGTGTAGGCAGCAGGACTGATGCAGTCCCAGAAGCTTATGTTTTTTCTTTGATTTCTATGTTTGTAATGTGTATTTCCACTCTTTTTTTTTTCTTTTCTTTTTTTTTTGAGGCCAGATAGACTTTTTTTACTATCTTGGTGTAACAAAACATCAGATGTTATGGTATCAGGCATGATGAACAATGACTGTGTGATGCAGCTCACCATGTATCTCGACTTCTGTGTCCTTTTTCAGACACGCATTTCATGAAAGTGCCTTAACTGTGGATGGATTTCGCTGTACCTCGTGGGTGCCTTACAGCTAGTTGCAGCACATCCCAGTAGAGTGGATTATACAGAGATTGTTTCTTGCCAAGAGAAAGGGTGTTTTGGCACCCTATTCCTATGTCTGAAACTCAGTATGTATTTAAGTGGCATTTGTCTGACTGTTCAGTAAGTGGTCTGTAACTTTTTAGTATTGTAGGTGCGTATTTTCATATAGTTATAAATCTGACTCCTTGTCAACAATTTATTTTCTTCTCAGATGATAACTGTGTTCACATCAGGGCCTTTCCATGTGTCCTGTCTGTAGCCCTTGAAGTTTTCATCACGGTGGTGGCAGTCATTGCTGTTAACTTCTTGTGTCTGTGTGCCTTTTTTCATTTACTTTTACAGTTGTTTGCTTTATAAAGGGTGTCACAAAGGTGCAAAACCTGAATCTCTGCAAATGACTCAGTCTCTTTCCAAGCATCTGGGTCCCAAGGTGAACACTTGAATCAAAGATTATATTACTGCAAATCCTTGGGATCACTGGAGAAACTATTAACGCTCAATTTGTGAGAGCTCTTTTGTCTGTGAAAAGATCCTGGTCTGTGTTTTCCTTTCCTTTTCTGACAATACACTTCCCACCTAACCTCTGTGGTGCCTCATGTCACACATCATCTAACACTAAGTATGTCTCCCCTCTGTGTGCTCTCCCACTTTGTATCCTTTCAGCAGGCCGGCTGCCGTGTCTCAAAATACAGGAAACTTTTGCTGTGGTAGAAATATCAGGCCACAGGACAATACCCCTCCAGTTCCTTCCCCATGCAGATAGTGATGCCCAGCAAATCCTGTTTGGCCTGAGGATCCCATAGGATGAAACTTATCATCATTGAAGGGCTGAGGTCTGTGCCTGAGTGTGAGCCTCATGTTACTTGGTTTGGAACTCAGAGTGCCTCAGAGATACATCTACATGAGTTTTTCAATCTCTGGAGATCATAAAAGGATGGTGTGCCTGAGCAGAAATGTGCAACATCTTCTCTATACCATGAAGGCCCTATACAGTTGCTCCACAGAGAAAAGGATCACCTGTTCTCCTTGGTCTTCAGCTGTCTCTCAGGTCTTGAGGGTGTGCAGATCTGTCCTGGTTGCCTCATCTGCATCTTCCCAAGGGGAGGGCAGGCTGGCATTGATCGGTTTGGCTCCCCACGCTGGCAGGAGGTGCTCGTGCCTCTGCTGAAGATCAGGTGAGGGTACAGCCGCGTTCTGAGCGTATTCCTGGTACTGTGCACAGGTGGGCTGTGGGAAGGATTTCACCCAGTTGCCACATTGCCAGAAATTCTGACCATAAGAAGTCTGGGCAGGGTGCTGGTTGTTACAGTTCTCTAGAATATGTGAGGCTGTTAAAATACCTGGATTTTCTTCATTTTGTGGTGGTGACCTGAGAGATCTCTGATGTTTCTCTAACTGTTGCCCTCAGATTATTAGTCTGACTTTTGCCGCTTTCCCAAATGCTCCACTGTCACTGTGTGGGTGCTGAAGACTTCTGAGAGCTTTCTGAGTGTTTTGTGAGAATGATGTGAGAGTATTACCCTTCAATTCAGTTAGACCAGTCCCTATGAATACTAGAGAGGGGTGTTTGACATTTAGTGTGTTTGTTACCAGTTCCAGTGTCCTCTCCCGTAGCTCTGTAGAAGCCCATGTGTCACCCATTTGTGCTCATGCTCACTGAAAGAGTAACCTCCATTTTCTGCACTTTTCTAGGTTCATCAGAGGCTTTATTAGGCTTGTTAAGGTGTTTGTCCAGTGTCTGGTTTGATTTCAACCTAGCCATGCACAGCCACATGGGACTGTCTTGTAACCTCTCAGCTGCTCGCTCGTGTCTCCACCTTTCCATGAGGGTGCAAGGAGAGTGGGATAAGTGCAGATCTGTGTTTTCCATAGACGTTTTTTTGAAGGCTAGGTATATGTATGGGAAAACTACATTTCTCCGCTTGTGTCTGCTTTTTATCTTATCTCCCAGATTTTCCTCCTAAACCTCAGGGCTGCAAGTTTCCTCGCTCAGACACTTAATGTCAGGGCATCACAAGCGGGTACTATGTTTTTGTATTCACGGATTCACCACCTGGGCATATGTCTTGGCCCTGCTGGTTTATTAGCATGGGCAGAGCCTCCGCACCTATTGCTGAAAGCGTCAAAGGTTTCTGTATGGTTGCTGCCCTCAGTGAATACAGATAGATTGGTGTGAGGATCTGCAGGGAATGGCCCAAGCAGGGTCTTTTAGCTTGATTGGGACTTTGCTACTGAAGCCCAAATAATTGTCGAGTGACAACATGGAAGCGCGTCCGCACCTTCATCAGGCTCTATGTGGTGTCTGAGACACTGATGGCTAATGATGCTGCTGTTCGCCTGGAGGCCTCTGAGGTCTTCTGCTGGGTAATTTATGACAGAGCCTTAATGGCTTGATGCCATTCACAATGTGAGTGTACATGTGGACTGTTATTCAACTGAAAAATGTGAAGTTTACATACTTTATTTTTAATATAATAATCATCCTCATCTGCATTCGTTTTTGCTTGGCTTCCCCATTTCCTTCTGGGTTCTTTGAAGTTCTTCTGTGTTTCTCTGTGGTTGAGAGGAAACTAAAACGCCACCTGGAATGCCTTTCTTGGTATTCTCACTCACTCACTCACCATGAAAGCAGACATTCTACCAGTGCTTCAAAGGAGAAAATTCCTCTACTCCCAAGCAAAAAGGTGTTTCTCCGAGTGTGAAAATACCTGTGGATTACACACCATGAAAAATTCTAGTGGCTAGTTAAGTAATCTTTAGCATTCTGAAAATTATTTTGAAAACCCCTAAGGGCTAGAAGCCATGTAAGCTTTAATTGTAGAGCATAGCACTGCAGCTCAGGGAGGTGCGGGACACGGTATGTACCAGCACAATTTCAGCCCAGGGTGTCCTTTGATAATTAACAGTGCTGCCATTTCTAGTGGAATCTCTCTGTGTGTCAGCGTCAGCACCAAAGAGAAGGGAGAAGAAAGGAAACATACGCAGCCCTTGATGAATACTGCTCTCCCCTGTGAGAACAGGATGGCAGCAGTAAAGAGAGCATGTGGCGGAGTCTTGGTCCTGCCCTTCCCATCCCTCTCCCCTTTTCTGTGTAGGCTTGTGTGTTTACGTGGAGCTCAAAGAAAGAAAGTGGCTACTATTCTTCTTTACTAAAAATAACGATGACAAACTATTTCAGCCAGTTAACAGAATGCTCATGTCTAACGTGGATGGAGAAAGTAGACTCTCTGAATCCTCCAACAGGAAATAAATATTCTGTCTCTTAAGAGACATCATTCGTTAGCAGCTATCTCTGGACCTCATGACTACTTATTCTCAAATCAATTTGTCCTCCACTACCTCCTGTTCAGCTGCTGAATTTGATCTGCTCTTGAGGGATGTTATTTGCTGGCTCTTGTGGTTTTTTTCATTGCCACTGTTTTTAACTGATTCTTTTATTGTGTCAGCGTGGAACCATTGCCAGCATTCCCCTGGATGTCCTCAAGGGAAAAAACACCCCTGGTTTTCTCAGATGTCATTTATTCTTCTTGAAGGCTTGGTCCTTAAGGTTGGGTATAACCTTGGTTCTGATGTTCTGATGGCAAATTGGTCATCTGCTAGCCATGTAGTCATGTTCTGTTTGAAACTGAAGGCTGATTTTTATTTGGGTATTATCCATTCTATTTGCTCAGTTGTAAACTATGCCTTTTCATATGAGAAACTGACTTAACATAAATAAATTGATGAAATGTTATTGTTGAGCATTGAAATATGGGAGCTTTACGTAGGTGGGCATAGACATGATGGTTCCACCTGGAAGCCTGATCACATAGCATATAGTTAAAATATTATGTGCTTACTGGAGTATATTGTTACTCTATTTCATTAAACATTATGTATGTTCTGCTATCCAGTGGAGAAGATCTGAGCCCAGAATTTTAAAATGCCTGCTATCTTAAAGAAGCAAAACTAAATATCAGATCACAGTAACCACAGAAAATAATAGACTGAAATTTAGGCAAGCCTAAGTATGTCTTGCTGGATACTGGAAAATCATTGGATAACTACAAAAATTATTTCTAGGTAACATGAAAACTGCATTTACAAAGGCAAGGGACAATAATCAGTTGCAGGATCAAGGCGAATAAATTGCTGCTGCCAAAAGTTGTCTGTCTTCCAATTTGATAACTGCTCTTTTGACTTCCTTTTGGTTCCTGTATATGATGTTTTGAGGTGTAGTTGTCTCTGTCTTAGTCATTTGTTCCCTGTAAGAGGTGAATTGGGCTGTGTCTGTCCCGTTGTCCCTGAGTGTGCCTGGTGCTGCCTCCGCACGCTGCTTTGTTTGAGTAGTTGTGATAAATGTGTCCGCTCCACTCTCATTCAGCCTGACCTCAACACTAAATACGCTTAATATTAATGTAAAAATGGATTTATTCAGAGAGACTTAACATCAGGTATTAGGTAGAGGCACGATGTTGTGAATAAAATAAAACAGAATTTTGGTTTAAACTGTGTGGCTGAGTGTTTCTCCACTGTTTCGTCCCTCCTACTTGTTTCTGAAGTCACGTTTCAGCCGGGGATTCTGTGTTCGTTGCAAGTTGTTTTGCAGGTGTTGCCACCCCATCCAGGGAACTGGGACTTCGTGGAAGTCATCAGTTCTGGGAAGCGCCATCCGTGTTCTTGCTTTCTTTTATCCTGTGCCTCCCTTGGTACTGGCATTCGAATAGACACCTGCTGAGAAAGGGAGGAGGTGAGAGGGACGAGACAAGACTTTTCCTTTGGCAAAAAGTGCTTATCTTTTGTGCCTGTCTTGTGCTTTTATGTTAAGCATCGTCCTTTACGGAGGTCTTTAGCATAATTCATAAAGAATTCCAAGTCATTATGATACTCTCAAGACTGACAAAATGATGTAACCTTCTTAAAACTTGGTGTAGAACTCATGTCAAACCCTGTTAAAATTCATAACTGTGCAGCCATGGTCTTTGTTATGATGCCAGCTTTCTATGGACACCCTACATCGTAAACTGGGATGCAGTGATTGGCACTGAGGACAACCCTTATAGGTTGGTGTGCACATGCACAATCTTGGTCTTTTTTCCCAGCTTTTGCTTGGCTTGCTGCATTGCTTCATATGCCTTATAACAAAATTAAGTTCTCTTATATAAAGAAGCACCACATTTTTTCATCTGTTTCTGGTCCCAGTTATTTAGAGAATGCTAAATATGTCACCTTCAGAATCAGAATGGGATAGTAAAATTAATTCAGTAATTTCAAACAATGTTATCACGTGCTTTTAGGTACTCACGTAAAATTCGAAGGTATCAGAATGTATGAAGTTTTCATTATTTTTGATATTTTTAAAAACCTTGTCCATACGTTGAAGACTTCAGATATGTATTTTTGAACTCGGAACTTGATCTCTGTTATGAAGTACAGATATGCTCTTTTTTAGGCATACAGTTGTTTTAGGGTTACATGGGTTGTATGAAAGCCAGTATAAAAATATTTGTAATAACATTTTGAGAACTGGCAACATCACGATGAATCTCGGTTTTACACATTTTATTGGTCTAAACTAAAAAGTTATAAGCTAGTAAAATAATAATTCCTCCAAGAGAAATGGTATATTTTTGGATCTTGTTGGCTTATAATAAAATCCCTTGTATCCATGTAGAGCTTCTTGACATACTTATGAAATATTTTACACCAGAAGGTCTTTGACATCTGGGTACTGTGAAACAGCAAAAAGGAGACATTTTAAGGATTTTTGAGAGAGTACTCCCTTGGCATTAAATATCATACCTTACTTTTTCCCAGGTGTTCTTGTGCTCTTGTCTCCTGCAGCTACCTATAAATTCCAGCATGTTGATTCCAGCTTAGTTTTCTATTTTTGTTGTAAATCTCTTTGTTCAGTAGGAGACTGTAATGTTCCCTCATTCTGTTAAACATAATAATAAAGACTATGAACAGAGGAATGAAAGCAGGAGAGCGGTAGCTTGTACCATGTGAAAGGTGACCTTCTTTCTGAAGGAGATACAAAACACGGGGCAACGTCTGAAGGACTGGAACTGGGAAAGAAATATGAGGAGTCATCAGAAGGAGGATCTCAGAGATACTTCTTTTACTTAAAATTTAAAATAATGGAATGAAAAAATATGAAAGAGAAGCCAGAGACTATGAAAAAGTGAAGAAGTTGAGATTACTGGTACAAAATAATTTGACTTCAATTTTTTGCTAAACCGCGATACTGTCTCACTTCAGCGTACTCTTAATTTCCGTACATCAACTCCAGTATTTCGTGGACTTCACCAAATCATTTCAGCACGCTAAGCTGCTGATCATGCTGCATTTTTTGTAGTTTTATTGGTAGTGTTAAGTCTTCTGCTGACTTGTGCTGTTCTGCAGCAGCCCAAGCAGCAGACCAGGGACCGTGGAAGGGAGCGGACTGGGAAGGAAGGAGGTGAAGCACTGTGAGCTTGAGCTGCGGTGGGATTGCACCTGGAACTCCTGCAGAGCTGTTGTGTTCACATCTACTGTGGGAGCTGTTTTGTAGGTAGTTCTTTCAGTTCCAGGATTTCAGAGGGTAGACCGGTAAGGCTGTGCTGCGATAGGAGACATCCTTTGGGACTGTGGTGAGATGGAACAGGAAACTTAGACTCTTTACCCTGGACAAAATTTCTCGGATTTTAGATTATCGTGTAGGGCACTGCAGTTTACATGAATCACTAATGTCATGATACTGAAGTTTTAACTTGCCATAATGCCTAAATTTGCATAAAAACATACTTGTGCTCAGAACAGTTTCTTACACTTTTTTAGTTCTTCTGTGTTGTAGAGAATCCGCATCTTCCTGGTACCATAGTTAGTACTTTTAATAGTGAACTAACTCAGCTGTCAAGGGGAGAATAGAGATGCTTCTCTGAAGAGCTGGATATGTGGTATGGGTAAAAAATTGGCCTGTGCTTTGCTGTAAGTTGGGAGGATCAAAATAAACTGAATAAACAGGTTTGCAACCAGGAAATTTCCACATCGGCAGCTTGATGTGTGTCGCGATATGGACCTGCAGCCTCCCAAAGATGCTTTGGCAATATAAAGTACATAGTGTCCACTGCAGGATCTTTGGTTGCACTGGGCAGCATATGCTTTTAGCTCCGTAATAAATTATTCTCAAAAGCCACATTTCCATAAAGGAGGGTTGTTATATTGAAGATTTCAGTTTGGAAGTCTATGTAGAAAGCCATGTGTTCTGAAGACCTTTTAAAGCTTAGTTTCAAGCTTCAAAAGCCTGAACAACAGCTTCTCAAATTGTTGGTGATGACAAGCTGCTAAGTCATCATTAATGTGGAGCTAGGTGGTAGCCTGGAAACCAATCAATATCATCAGTAAAACCTGTCTCTACTGCTGTCATAATTTTGTTTTGCCCATCTGACATCCCTTGAGATCTTGGGCCATTACGACTTGACTTAGAAGATAACCTCTAGATAATGTCTACCTGGGCATCTTGCTTGCAGGTTTATTAGCAGGGCCAAATGGTGCTTTGTTCTCGCAGTGTTTGCCCAGATACCATCTCTCTGCTCAAGTTCTTGCTCTTCTACTTTCAGGAAGTGTGAGAGCTTTCTTCCCAAAACTCATTAAAATGATAGAAGAGTTCTCCTTGTTGAGATGGTGTTTTGGTTTGCAGTAGCCTTTGCACACATTGGATACAAAGTATTCTTATTTCTCCCCCCCCCCTCCCCCCCTTTTTTTTTTGGATTTGCTTCAATGCAGACTGAAAGTAAGCATAAAACTAGAATATATATAACTGTATGTAAATCTATTTGGTAAATCCAAGAGCAGTCATTATAATGGGACATGTGATGGCTGAGTAACATGCTCTTTTTTTCCTTTTATTGTTCTCTGTTTCCTCCCCACCTCTCATAAGTACATAAACAAACAAATAACTTACAAACCCCATGCTTATTTCTATTGTGTGAACTGGAAGGAAGTGGTATACAAATTTAGATTCTGTTAACTGTGAGACAGATGGAGTAGCATTTTGACTGTAACCCTCAAACTGTTCCATGATCTGCACAGAGCCTGTTAGGTAGTGTGGTGAGTTATTGATTTTTCTATATGTAGGCTTTTGGTAAATAAAACCTTTTGTTGGACATCTGACAACTATTTCAACTGAGGATGCTGTGAAGGCATCTGGCTCTCTAGGGCCCATCATGTCTTAGGTAGGGGCCATCATGAAGGTGGGAAGAAGTCTGAATCTGGGCTTGTTTAGCCAAGATTGCAGTAGGTGTTGGAGCTGCTGCATAGCTGGTGCTCTGATGACATACATGGGACAGTAGACCCAGCGTTTTCTGAGAAGTAACTCTGAGATAAGTCTCAGGAAGAAAAAAAGCTACTGTGCTTGAGAAAGTGGAGAAGGAACCTATGAACAAACTAGAAATAGGTTTATTGTAAGTTGTGAACTGGAGTTGATGAATCAGGTGTGGAGTTGTAGTTTCACAGATAGCTGATCTCTTCTTATGATAAGCTATTGATAGGTTGAAGGGGCTTCCGCCTGGTCCCTGCATTGAGCCCACCTTCTCCTTCCCTGTTCCCACATATGTGGGTTTGTGATGTCTCTTGGGCTGGATCTGGAACTCAGCAGATCCTTCTGTGAGTCAAATTAACTCAGCAAAACAGCAGAAGACCAGCCTGGCAAAAAGCCTGAGTGTGCTTTCTGATGTTCCAGTGCATGGAAGTGGCTCACAGAGGGACCTGAGATCGCTGTAGATGGCATAAGGTATTGGGAGCCAGTGCCTGGCACAGGAAGGCAGAGTGAGAAGACAGGAGAGTATTCTCTTTGTGGTAGTAGCAAGCTGTTGCATCTGCTTGTCCCCTGTCAAGAACCAATCCTATGAACATTGATTTGCCTTAAAAAATTGTCACCTGCATCATTTTGAGTGGTCATGGTATTTCTGAGGACGGTCTTCTTATAAAACAGTGAGCAGAGTGAAGGTTACATAACTGTGAAGTCTCTCAATTGAAAAACCTAGTAATAACTAACAGAGTTCAAGGCATAAGAAACCAGATGCTGTGGCAGCTTGCTCAAAACCACCATGGCATTCATGTAGATGTGGGCTGGGATGCGTCTGAAGAAAGGCACTTCTGTGTAATTTTACTTGAGTAGCTGAATTTCATATTTATTATAAGTCTTCATGCTTAAAGTATTTAGTACACACAGATTTTTCTTTTTTTTTCCTCCTGACGGCCAACCACTTTATTAGTTCCTTCCAAACCATATTTTTGCTGGCGTGTACATCATAGGAAGTCATCAGTGTTCCCAGCTCAGCACTTCTCCCATTTCTTGGTGATACACCATACAATGGTGTGATACCTCCCTCATTACATGCAGTGTAATTGCATCCTATCTCTTTTCTATACACTAAAATCACATGCTCGTGTTTGAGTTGGTGCTTCGTTCTTGGAAGTCTATATACAATGCACATCACTGTGGCATCTGGTAACTATATTGATGAAGTTGCTAAATTGCGAAAATATTTGTTAAGTATTTTAAGCATTTCCTTAAATATTATTCATAAACTACCAAAAGAAAACTTTGTGCTGTCTACATTTAGGAGGTATTTATTTCTATCTGATGTAAACAAGTCACACACATGCACTTATTTTGTCTTTAAACGTCAAGGTATTATGCTGAAAAAGGACAGCAGGAGTTTTGTTTTTTAAAAGAGAATTAGGTTGATCAAAATGTTTACTTCTGGCACTTTGCTTTTTGTAGTCTCTTTACTTTTTTGTTGCAACATAACAAATTAGGTAGATTCTAAAATCAGTACAAGACTGCAATTTTGATATGACGAGATCAAAAGGCTTCAAAGCTCACTGTTTTTCTCTTCATAGCAGCAATAGCATTGAATTGTTAAATTACTGTTTGAGTGAAGTTCCACTGAATAGTGTTGTGTTACAATAAAAATAAGATAAAATAGTAAACAGCCTGCAGTTTGAGAAGATCTTGTTTAAAATTGTTTTATTACTTTAAAATCATATCCCCAAATTGTAGAACCTTGATAACAGCCTTTATGGTTTTAAATAAGGATGTTTATAGTGAAAGGAAGGGATCTTTAGAGAGTCATTGACTTATTTCATTACAGTTATTTAACAGTAATGACACTACAGTAATTATTGATATGTGGATTGGTTCTACCTTTGTGATCCAGTTCTTAAAAAAGAGCTCAGGGACTCTCCTCAGTTTCCAGGGCTTGCCCTGACCAGGGGAGCAAAACCTCCTTTGTGACGTCTGATTTTGATTTAGGACACCTACTGCGGGGAAGGAAAGGGTAAAAAATAGAGCAGTTGGTGGAGTTAGGTAGGTTTTCTGGCATTTTCAAGTTCAGCTAAGTGTTGTGTAGCACTTCTCTTTTTCTTACATTGAGGAAACCGCTTGACAGCCCTGCAGAGTTTAGCGTCAGTGAACAATGCAGAGGGAGATGCCAAGGCTGGTTCTTCCCCTGAGGAGGCACTAGCATGTGATTTGTATTTCTGAGGATTGCTTGGGGCTAAATGATGCTTGATGCACCTCGGTGAAAAAACAGTGTTTATCTAGAAAACTGTTGCTGTTGTGAAGTCAAAATTTTGTTTGGGAGTCACCTATGACAGTCCATTTATTTAGAGGGAGTAGAACAAAGGTGCATGTAAGCAGACACCAGTCATTTATTTAAATTGATCTTTTGGTTTGTAGAGTTTGAATAAAATTGAAAATTTCTGTATTATTTTAGGGTATTACTTCCTTGACTTGGTCATCTCTGTTTTCATCTTGCTGTCAGTCCTTAACAGCATGTATGTGTAGGTTATAGTGGTGTTCTCTGTGAGTTTGGAGGATAGCAGAGTAATACATACAGAAGTAATTTTGTTGGTGCTAAGATGAGCACTTCCATGTACTGGTGTGCTATGGAACATAAAGCAGTATTCTTTGAATGCTCAGAAATGTGGAGATTTTTCCTTCACGGGTGTTCACTGTCCAGTCACAGAAGAGCGGATGTTAAGATCTGCTTCCCTGCAAATACCATACATATCACGCAAAGGAGGGGGAATTCTTGAAACACAAAGAAAACGTGTGTTGTGAGGCATTATAAAGTGTATTGGGATATGGTGTGATGTTGCAGTGAGCTAAAAATTGTTTATTATGAAGGATGGAGTATTCCTTTTAAAATTTTCAATAGATACCAGAATTTCTGGGGGGCTACTGGAGAGGAGCAGATCCTCGCTTTGAAGCTTCTTCCTGGTAGGTGCCGTGCTGTTGTAAATTTAAGTGACCCTAGGAGTATTGGTCTTTGAGAGCATATAAGAATAGGATTTATGGTTCTGAGTTAATAAAATATGCTGATGCCACTGTAAGCCCTATTTAGATAGACAGCAGTAATCTCTGTTGAGCAGTATGAAACCGTCTGTCTCTAAGTAGTGGAAACCTAATAGTTCACAGCAAGGTTGTACCACATCCAGAGATGAGAAAAATGTGTCTGAAGTCAGAGGAATTTTAGCTGCATGGTTTTATTTTCTTGTGCAATTGCGTTCTTTCTCATGTGCTAATTTTACACATCATGTCAAGTAAACAAGATACCCAAAGTTCACAAAGGAAAAGGTACTTTTTAAAGTTCATGCCCTACCTTGTTTTTGCTAGCTTTAGCGCAGGGAACAAGATTCTTCTGAATCTACAAGGTGAATCTGAAGTATGTGGAATTGGTGTGAAAGGTGGAGTATGCTGTGTGTTCATAAAAAAACCCGTTCAGCTCAATGATGAAATGCATTAGGAAGGCTAACAATGTATTGTCACATTGTGTGTTTTATACATTATAAAAATGCTGTTTCCAAGTTTTTATCTCTCATGGAAGGAGTTGATAGAATTATATGTTTGGAAAGATAACTTTGAATTTGTAATTTTCTATTGTGTTTGAAATACTTGACATTTAAATACGTGGTTGTATTTACATATGTTGCATTTTCATTACAGCTAATCCTCTTGAAACTTGGTTGGCAGATGCCTTAAGCAGTTCTGTAAAATTGGGACAGATACAGTATTCTGCAACCTTGGGATCTAATTGCAAATAAAGAACATTTTATAATTGTATTTTTCCACTTTTTAAGATTCCCACTTTTAAAATTATAAAGAGAATTGCTGTGTATATACAATAAGGAAATAGACTTTAGTAAGGAGATTAATGTCTGCGAATTTCACTAATTGGCACCTTGTTTTAATATAAAATATTAATAATCTAGATATTATATGTTGCAAGCATAACGATTACCTCTGTACGCTTACTTAATATATTAAGTAAACAAGTCTGTGTTAAGAAACTATTCTGTGTGCATTGTGAGGCACAGATCTTTTTACAAAACAGTTTTCAGTATTAAGTTCAAATGATTGCTTTATAATTTGAAAGGAGACTAGAATAAAAAATAATTTTTTTGATGAATATTATGTTTGTTTATAGTCCACAAATACATGGTGTCCATAGGTGCTGGGGTTTTGTTTTGTTTGTGGGCTTTTTAAAACAAATATACTCGGGATTTTTTCACCACTGTTTCCTGGCTTTTGATTTATTCAAATGATGGAAATTAAGTATTAATATAACTAAACACATTTTGTTCTGTAAGTGAAATAGCTAACTTAACAAATACCCTTACATTCACAGAATTAAACATTAATAATCACTGAACTGAAACACTCCAAAATACAAGAAAAAAAAGTGTTTAAATGTGTAATCTATAGTTTATGGCATATTCAATGTAAAACTTGACCTACAATCTGGAGTTGATTTTTTTTTTTTTAAATTTAAACTCATATTGCATTATATTAAGAAGAGTATCCCATGTTTCCTTCTCTCTTCAAGAAGTTCTTTCAGCCTACTCCCTCTTTTGGTTCATCCAAACAGTGGCTGGTTTCATCCATTTAAACATCAGGGACCGACTGATGCTCCTTAACCGAGATAGCAGTTCCCGTACGGCTCTGCTGGGAGCTCCCTCTTAGGTGGCGATTACCTCCTATTTAGGTGTTCAAAGTTAGGTTGGATGAATATGGTTTTAGTGTTGCCTAACACTGAGTACAGATGGTCCAAACCTAATTTCTTTGACCAGATGTTTCCGGTTTACTGTTTGGCTCTGGGTCCACTCCTTGTTAATCCCTTCTGTCTCTGCTTTTGCATCTTCTTTTGATGTAAATAGTCCCCCAGAGGTACCTGTTTTCCCTGTCAGGAGTGTAAATGGTCCTCCAAGTTGCTTGTGTGGTAGCTTTTCAATAAGTGTATTCTTACAAATCCTTCGCACCTTCTTTTCTGATGCTTGGTGGCAGCAATTCAGGTTGAAGTGTCCAATGGCTGCATTGAGCTGGCTCTGTTTTGCTTACAAAGCTCCTCTCCCTTTTGAAAAGTAGAGAATACAGTGGGAGTTTGTGCCTGTAAGTTGATTTACCAGGTTTTTCTGCACGTGTTTCTCATGCATTAGCAGTTTGTTTTGGCTGCACTGAGGTCCCAGGTCTCCTGCTCATGGTGAAGGGAGGATTCCAACACCACCCTAAAACACGGTGGTGTTTTAAAATCAGGCATGATGAACGTGCCTGTTACTGCTTTGTAAGCCAAACCCCAAGACACAATATCTGTTCCCAAAATATGTAATTTGTTTAAATACCACCAAGATAAAGAGCAATAGGTCACAGAGGGATAAATGAGCCCTCAGCTCCTGCAGCAGCCATGTTGGGAAGAGAGAGGCCTGCTGGGCTTCGGGGAGATGGCGGGAGTTCGCCCTCGCCCCTGGGCACCAGGAGGCTGTGTGGAGCGTATTTCCACCTTTTTCCCGTCTCTGTCTCTCTTGGACATCACCTCAGCGGTGTTGTGCTGCTTTCTGCTGGGTGGGAGAGGGCTGATTTCCCACCTCAGCCCCCTGGCCGTCCCCGGGGTGGCCGGGTGGGCCGGGTGTCCCCGCCATGCCGGGGCGGCCCTGCCCGCCGGGATGCGGCACCTGCCGGCACGGAGGGCAGCAGATAACGAGCAGGCAATTAAACGGCTTAGTAAAAAGAGACACAGAGTTAATGCCGTGTGCTGCTCCTCTTCGATTTTCATAAACTCATACATAGGATCCAGTGAATCGGGAAGTAGGATGAAGGTTATCGCAGTTTTGACGCAAACGCTTAAATGGCTAATCTGTTTCTAAATGGTTATGTGTTTAATCTCAAGCCTCTTTACATGGCTGAGCTGCTCTTTTTTTTTTTTTTCCTAACTTGACTTTGTTTTATAGGGGAAATATTTCTGATCAGATTGCCCAGGCTCTGAGCTGTCATGTAAATATGTTCTGTCAGGTATATAATACATGTTTTAAAATTTGTCTAAATATTTGTGCTCTTGAAGGGATCACTGTAGCTCTCAACAGACAGTTAGAACCTAGCAAGTAAATAAATTGTATTTCTTTTTTTTTTCAAGTCTGCACTGTTTTTGCACAAAATTGTAACTGTTTGAAGGATCACTTGAATCTCTCAAAATTCTGCAAGAGTTTTCTTATTCACTTCAGAAAAAAAGTAGCTCCTGTTTTTCAGCAGTGCCTGCAAATATATACGTGCATATATATAGTTAAAATAAAATGCGTTCTTTCTTCTAAAAGCTAAAGAACAAAACATAAAGTGAATGAATTTACATATGCTGCCGCATCTAAAATTATTATTAGAAATGTTGTGAAGCACATTTTCTGTTATTTTAAGTTTGCTTCCAGTATGTGCTCCATGGTATTTTTTTTTTCTTATTTTAGTAATTATCCTGCCTGGATTACAGGGATAAAATCTGTGGTGTTCTGATTATTTTTTTTTAATTTAAAAAAAGCAAAATTAAATGAAGCGAAAATGGTAATTTTCATTCATTTTCAGGTAATGAATTTTTCCGTACTTGCATGAGAAGGAAAATTATTGATGCTAAAGTTCAGAATGCAGTTAGTTTGTAATCAATAGAGAGTTAAAATAGCTGTGATTGATACCAGGTATAAGATTGCTGTAATTTTGAACACCTCAGAACCATTTCGCCAATAAAAAAAGAGTTCCCAGTTTAAACTGGTGGAAGTATGTTTTGGATGCCAGTCTATATAAGAGATTAAAAAATTCTATTATCCTCCTTTTTACTTTGTACAGTAATAAAGTATATCCAGAGAAAGTACATCTGTGATTTTAACATCTTTTGACAAGCACATTAGACTGTAGAAAGAGCATCCAAGTTGGGGCTCGGGGCATATGGTGCTACCTTCTGCTAGCATAGCTCCAGAACAAGTCACTGTGTTCACCAAGGGTCATGTTCAGACTCTCAGGTTCCTTCCTCTGGTCCGGGGGAAAAAACACAGTTCCTCTTAATAGGGAAAAATCAGAAAATAAACTGCAAACCTCACTTCCCTGCGATACCTTCTTTGCGCAGAGGACACAGATGATGTGAAATGTTTTGCTACCGGTCAGGTTTTTTGTCATGCAATTCAAGAAAGGTTTCAGAGGAGTTAAACTAAACAGAAATTGTGTTGGTTAATAATCCACAAGCTAAACAATGCTGTAGCACTGCAAATCCTCAAATTAGCCTCTGTAAATATTTATAGCTATTTTTTAATTCTGGAAAGAGATATAATGCGGTTTTAAAAGAATAGGTGTTTATATCATGATATGAAGTTGTTGAAGCATTTCGAACTTAGGTACGTTCGAAGTATTATTTAAATACTTGTTTCGTAAGTAAGTAGCAACTCCCACAAACTTACTTTTCATATCTTCCTAGATTGTCTTATTTTATTTGAAGACTGGTATTTATGATAGATAATCCAAGTGTTATGTATCTTGGGAATTCAACATATGGATGGGGATATGGAAGGCATTAGTTCTATGAGATTTGTTGACCAGCTTTTAATTCAGATTGTCATTTTAAACACACGGCGGTGCAGATGGTAAAGTTTTGACTGCCCATCAGAGCCCCAATACCTTAGGGACAGCTGTTGCTGATAAATCTTTTTTGCATGCTTTAGGTCAGGAGTAGTCAAACCTGTTACAGCACCTGCTTCTACATATGCAAATCTGTTGTTTTGTCATTTCATTAAACAAGGAAAGGTAGTGGTCTCTTGTGGCCGTAAGTAAGCCTGGAACGTAGCCCGTATGAAATGAAATCTAGCAAAAAGACAACTGTGGTTTCTGCAGTGTAGCCATGGGACGCTGCTTCTGTTTGGGGGCTTTGTTTCTGGAAGACTGCCTGTAATTTGGAAGGAGGGTAGAAAGACAAGTACATGTTTGGAGGCGAGAAGAAAAGGGAAGGTGTTTGCTGTCATTGACTGTAGGGTAGTTGTGAAGTTTGACATGCCCAGGAGCTAGTGGGTGCCATGTGGGGCTCCCCTCCACTGCATACCTCCGTTTTCATCATCTGGTGAGCCTGCAGCATGATTCCCGGGCACTGGAGCATACAACATGTCTACTTCGGTTTGAAGCTGATTGATCCACGGTACGGAACACGCTTGTGGGATCTTCCCTTGCTATGGAAGAACATAAATGATTGAAATGCTTTCTTAAGAAAGAAAAGTATCATTTGTTTATGTACTTTGGTGCCTAGCAAAGAAATTGTGTCAAACGGCAGCACGCTATGAGAGCTGATGGTTTGCTGCACAAGGCTACGTGTGGGTTGTAGAAACTTTTAAGCTGTTTATATTTGTTTAATCTATCGGATGTATATAGAGTTTAAATCATGAGGAGGGAGCTTCCTCACTTATTGCACTTTGCAAGCAGGGTTGTGGCGTGTGATAGAAATGGCACTTAAGGATTGTTTTTTAAGCAAACTGACAGAAGATTTTATCCTGCACTGCCATAGATTGCTGTGGGGGAGAAAGGGAAATAGTAAAATCGATGAACAAATGTTGCATGCTGTCATTTTAGATTATGTTGTTTCGCTGTGAAGTTGTTGCTAATTTTTTTAAAGACGCTATGAAATTCCGCTGTTGTGGAAAGTACCATAGTAGCGCTGTTGACTGTGTTAATTATTTCATTCCAAGGTGAGTTTGTCAATAATCTCTTAATCAAGCCACCAGCAAAAATGCTTTTTGGACATTTTGTGGAGAAAAAAGGAATACCACCCTGACCTTTCAACCTTGTCAGCTGAGTTTTCCCATTCTGACACTAGGCATTATTTTTGCAAAGGTTGGAAGTTTAACTCTTCAAGGAACCAGATATCATTTTTATTGGGATATTAATTCTGGTAGGTGTTAATCTCATCAAGATTTGCAGACATTTTCCTTCATAGGCCATTCTGATTTGTAGCTTTTTCTTTTCACAGCAGTATTAAATACCAAACCTTCTCTGATATGGAAGTTCATTAGAGATATGTCTTTGATGGCAGCCCTTTCAGGGCTTCAGTTTCAAATACCTTGATGTAAAGCTTAAGAAGCCATTGTGTTGTAAGCCCTCCTTGATGTGTCTTATTTAGATCTGCATAGTAAATCAAGGAAAGTAAATAACAAGGCAGCAGATGGAAGCATGGAGATAAGGCCAGTGAACAATTGTATTTGTATTTTGTTATGATGTTGACAGGAGCTAAAATTCACTAATCTAGTTCAACTGATCTGCATTTCAAAGAAATCTCATTTAGCAGCAACTTGAAGGTTTGGAGGATAAAGTTCTTTTATTGCAGCTTTTATTGCATTCTTTGCTAATTTATCTGGTCAAGATTTAGCCTTGCTTACTTAAAGCAGCAAGCATGTTACAAGAAGTCTTAAATACTACGAAAGCATTAATGTCTAGACTATGAACTGAAGGTAATTACATATCAAGCAGTGAATGGGCTACGTTTAGGAAATACTGTTGTCCAAATGGAATTGCAAGAGAAATGCAGATAAGGTGTTTTACCATTTTCCCTAAGTGTTTTCTTTTTCTTCTTCTTTTTTTTTTTTGGGGGGGGGGGTGGTAGTGGTGGTGGTAAAATGAGTACATAAGCAGATCTAAAATTATTCAATATAAAAAGCAGAATTCCTTGAACTGTGAATTCAGTCATACCATATTTTGCTGCTCTTTTTACAAACTGATAGCTCGTATTAAGGTTTCATTAAATGATTACCCTCAGGTATCTGTTAAACAAAACTATTAAAAAGTGGGAGATAGTTTAGTAGAATGATGGAGCACAGTTGTTTTTATGTGCCGTCTAAATGATGTAGACAATGTATATGTAAGTTATGTACTTTGTATTAGCTAAAGTACAGCCATGTCATCTGGAAAAAAATGTGATAAATTTGTTGTACAAATCAAATATGATTAAAATGAAGAGTGATACAAAGTAGAATTTAGAGTCTCCTTCTGGAATTTTAAAAAAGTTACTTAATCTTAGGGCTAAAATTCAGCCTTTGATTTGGTTTTCACTTTGTAATACAAATACGAACAATGGGCTATCTAGAGAATCGATCACAAGCGTGCACATACCTGTGTACAGATATAACAACACTACAGCACACCGTGCCGGACTGGTATACATCCACTCTAATAATGGGGCCCAGTTCTCTAAGACATGTAAATCAAAACTGGCAGCTGCTGCATTTTAATGCTACAGCCCTTGCTGCTCTTCTGCAGCCCCTCCTCATCCTTGGGTTGCTGTCGTGGAGCCCACTGCCCGTGCCTGAAGATGCCCTTCCACCGCATCCCTGGTGCGGTTCTTCATGGTTCTTTGTGGGCTGGAGAGGAGCGGAGGGGGAGGCAGCTGGGGGTGACGGCGCATGGTTGGCTGCGGTGATATCTGAGAGCTTTTGGCTGCTGGAGTCCGTCGGCCGGTTAGATCATGGGGTGGTAAATGATTCGTTAGTAGTAGTGCTGGCTTAAGCATCTTTTGTTGCCTTCTCCTCATTGGTATACCTCTGAAGATGCTCATATAGGTGTTCGGGGGTCTGCAAGGTGGACTCTCTAAGGCTGACAAGGGCTTTTATTTTGCCAGGTTACTTCTGAACTAGGCTGGTTTGCCAGCAAGGCTGACCACGTAGCTTTGTGTGCAGTTGCCTTGGCACAGCTCAGTGGCCAGTGCTGGGAAGGGGGATGAGGTGCTGTCGCTGCCTGTACCCATGGACACTGTTACTGGGACTGTGCCCCAAGATGCGCAGGGGAAGCTTCCTCAGCAGTGCAAGCCAAGCCACATCTTGACGGTGTGGTCCCAGGCCCCATCTCCTCGCTTTTCTCTTGCCCTGGGAGAGATGTCCATGTTTTGGTCAGAAGTTGAGCACTTTTTTTGCAAGGGTGTTTTCAAATAACTGAACTTCTTGATCTGTCTCATCTTGCAATTGCACAAGTGTCTGAGTCAGGCCAGGGAAGGAGTGGGAGTCTGCAGCTGGAGCCGAAGAAGGTGGTGAGGGAAATTAAGGCTGCTTCAGCACCAATTTAGAGTGGCTTAAGTCGTTGTGCAGCTGCATCCTCACTGGAAATCTTGCCTTTATCCCCCAGACCACTGTATGATCTGCATGAGTAAAATTAAGCAGACAACGCAAGTAACAATTATTTAGAAAGGTGACTTGCACTGCTTTGTGAGGTAAATACATACCAGCCAATACAATGATGACAATAAAATAAATCAAATGCTCCTAGAAAACTCCACAGTGTATCTGAACATTTAATCACATGCCAATCTGCCAAAGTTCGAAAGGGAAATTTTGGATTTGAAGACATCTCAGGGATGTTATCTTGCTTACAGCACCCAGGAGCAAACAGGTAGGTCCACAAGAACAGGTCCCTTCAGGCACAGTGGTGTTCACATTTTTAGATTAGGTCTTCGTTCTTTTGTGTAACGATTTAAATCATCCCCTCAAATAAACAAATGCTCCTACTGTCTGGCCTGCCACAGTCTCCAGAGTTTTATCAATCATAGTCTGTTTTTCAAACATTGTGCCCTTGTACCTTTGGCTTCAGCGTCGCTGACCCTCTCTCCATCCCATCTAAGCCTTTGCAGCATCCCAGCATTGCCTGAGGTGACAAGGAGCCATCCCGGCTGTCACTGAATGCTCGCCTCTTCTGCTCCTGTCCCTGCTGGCGCCACGCATGGGTTGAGTTCCTCACAGGGCTGCGGGAGGGGAGAGTGTATTCAGCAAAAGGGAAAGCGGGAGGCAAAATAAAGAGGGAAAGGAGAAATAGAGGAAAAAAAAAAAAACTAATGAAGTTTTGTGACATTTCTTGCATCTGTCCCTCTGCAGAAAGCTTTTGCTGCACCCCCTCAGTCTGGGAATGCCGCAGCACCGTAGCGGTGCTGTGTGTTAATGCGTGATCTTCTCTCAGGTGATACGGATCAAAACCATTTAGAAATGAGGTGGATTAAAAAACTTGAACTCCTGCTGTTGTGATGTCAATGCCGGTGTTGTTTGCAGAGCCCTGACTGACCGAATTGTGTGTGATGCTGCATGTCTGGAGTCACACCGAACCGCTCAGCGTTCGCCTGTTCAGATCCTGCTGTGTGTCCCTGTGTTGAATGGCAGCCTAACACTGGAAAGAGAAGGGCAGATAGAGCTGGAAGGAATATCAGAGAAAGGAGGTGGCACTCTACCCACTGGGGATTGCTGGAGAAAAAACAGTCCCAGACATGTTTGCCACAAGAAGTACTATGGAAGTTTACCACTGTTCATTTAACCTCCTCAAGCTGCGATGTTGGTTCTGACAACAGTTTGCCAACTGTTCCATCTGATTGTCCCAAATCCAGCATTGCATCTTTGCTTGCTTGATAGAGCTAGTTAGTCCGTGTCCTCTACCATCTGTCTCAACGATAGCATTTACTTTGGGATTGTAGACAGCTCGCCATGCAAGGACTTATTTAGACACACATCTTACCTTTTAGACACGCATCTTACCTTTGTTTTCATGACAATCCATCATTTTACGATTCAGTTTAAGGTTGTATTTCTAGTCAATATATTTTAAATAAATGTTGATTAAATCTGCAAGAGAAATTAGGAGTATTTCTCTTAGCTCTTAATGTTGATCCAAATCCAGAAGATTTGAAGGGTTTAGTATACAAATGATGAGAGGACTGGATTTAAAATATGACGAATTTTAGCGGGTGTTTTCAGATCCTACAGGAGATTTATATCAAAATATAGAGGAGATTAGTGGTCATCTTAATGGCACTGATGCATGAGCTCTAGTAGTAGAAAAAACATTTTACCTGTAGATAGATAATTTGTCCTGCATTTCTCCTTTTATTACGTAAGAGAAGGGAAGTAGTCCCAAATCTGATGTTTTCTGAAATACTGTTTTTTTGATCATAGCATAATAAACTTCCTTAAATTGCAGGCAAACCAAACAGCTTCTATCAGTTTCACAGCACAACATCTAGGGGAGTTTGCGGTATAACACCTTCCTAATTATTTACATCGTGATTGATCTCTTGTTTACTTATTATGTTGTTTCCAGGTCAGGACAATGATACCAGAGATCAGCTGGAAGGGACTTTTCTGCAGATATATTAGTGTCTTATATTGCTGTATTTTAATACGTCTTTCTTAATAGAGGTTTCAGTGTTTACTAGCAAAGCAGTGATTGTTTTTGTGAATTTATGTTTTTGTGAGATAAGACTTCTGGGTAAAGGCTTTTAGATAAACAGGGTACTAAAGACACATGATTGCAATACTACATTAGGCTGACTACAATTACATATGAGAGTAAATATTATTCAATCTTAAACCAAAACTCCAATCCAGTCCTTGATTGTTTATATGCTATGATTTCAGGCCAAATCCCACACTAGACTTTAACTTAGTTTCACCCAATAGGCTATAGGTATTAAAAGTAAGATTAATAGGATGTTTATGTACAAAAATGGAATTTTATAGCATATTTAGTCAGGGATGCAAGCTGTTGGGTTTTTTGTAAATGAGAAATACAATCCTAAAACAACTGAGAAACTTGCTTGTATAGTCCTCAAATACTTTTTCTTTAACACATTTTTCTGTAACATACTCTAAAAATATGTAACAGTCATGAGATTAAGTACTTTATCAGTGCTTCTTTGGGATGGCTTTGCAATGCAGCTGTGGCTTTATGAATTGCCAAAAAAGTACCATACCAGTAATGCTAATAAGATCACATTACCATGTATAGCTTTTATGTTGTGTCTTAAGTAAATTATGGAAATGGTCTGAGCTTGCACACAAGCATGACTTTTAATAACCCAAATTAATATGTGTATACTCTGGAATATGTGTGTGTCTTCAATCTTACAGGTTACTTGTGTCACTGGGCTGTTTCGGAAATCAAAACATAAGCTAAGAAGCTGTTCATGTAAAAATTTCTTCATATATCTTTGATGTAAGTGCATTTCCACCATGGGTATAATTTAACGTTTCCCCCTTTATGTGCACTTGTGTGCAAAGGCAAAGATCATATTCACAGGAAGATTTAGTAAACTTTTTAATTGTAACTTGAAACCACGTATGGAAAGAGTGAGAAATCACGGCTTTTATTTGGCAACCAGTAGGTAGCCAAATGGGGTTCTTCCTCAACGTTGAAGTAGTGGTGATGATAATTCTGGATTGTTTTTATTACTACTATCAGGTTGTTTTTAAAGTCTGTATCCTGCAATAGTATTTTGCCTGCTGTAGTATACCTGGACTCCACTTCTCTAAATTTTGCAATTTTGCGAGCGAGCAGCTTGTTTTTGCCCATAGATCAATTCTAAGACATTCGGTTCTTGTTTCCTACAGCTTGCTTTTATTTTTAGGTAGTATCACAGTGACATGCAGGATATCAAACAGAACTCTGATTCCTTTTGAGCTGGATGGGTTATATTCCTACACTTCAGATTTTACATTCTAAACAGAGAACTCGGACAAGTGGTAGAAGGGAGAGGTGGCCTAAAATGTTGCTATAGGCCAGTAGTACATAGGTCTTTGATCACTGGCATGCTGTACAGTGAATTTTCTTTCATCCTCAGTGTAGCCATTTGAGCTGCAGAAGCAAACAGAACAGCAAACATCATAACAGCCTCTTCTTTTGCAGAGTGTGGAAGTGCTGAGGAGGAATAGATAGAACAGTAAACTTACTTGCATCCGATATATCAAGGTGACCAAAAAAAGTATCAATAATTCAAATTCCTCACTGCACAGTCTAAAAAGAATGTTAATAAATAGGTCTGTGCGTACATATAGTGGAAACTTTCTGATTTTGAAGTGAAACTTTAGGGTATTAACTCGTGCGTTTTGCAAAAGGGACTTTGGTTGCATACTGATGTCTGAACAAAGTTATTTTTGTCCTGTTATGTTTTTTTGTGCTAGTACAGGCTGCTTTTTCGTATAATGTGCCAGTGCAGCAGTCTCCATATAGGGATACTTGGTTCGCAGACACAAAGATCCATATCTAGCAAGACAGCAGAAAAGACCGGTTATATTCCTTTGGTACACCTGATAGGTGTGGATAGAATTAATTAACATAGTTTTTGCTCACAAGTGACATGCCAGTCTGTGACAGCAAAAAGTGTTTGTTCCTGATGACAGTCATTCGCTTTCTGCTGGTTCAGAAGGCTTCCCTGAAGGAATTTTAATTGATCTGCACTTACCCAAAATAAATCAGAAATACTGCTGTATCCTGGAGATTAAAGCAAAAGAAAAGATATTGGAATACAGAGTATGTGATTTTTAAGTTTTGCTTTGAGATGAAGCTTGGGACATGGAGACGCTGACCTGCATTTATGTAAGTGTTGAACCGAGTGGGAACACATGGATGAAGTTAGAGACTCAAACACGTGAGACCAGTGAACAACTTGAGAAGCAGCACCTTTGCTTTGTAGCCCTCTGCCCTGGCGGCTTCGGGACTGTGGGCCGGGGAGAGGAAGGCTACAGCTACTTTACAGTAAGACTTTGCTACATCGTTTTGATTTTTTTTTTTTTTTCCTGTGGTGATGCTATTTTGGAAAAGTCGATCAAATTTATTAAGCATATAGTAAAGTACAGAGAACCATGGGAATTCACTTTGCCGTTCAAAAGGATGTAGCCTGCACTTCTAATGCAAGGAAGACTAGACTCCCTGTGTACCTAATGCAGCAATTCTGATTCTTGTGTGGTGAATGTATCGGTGTAAAATGGATATAAGAATTTGTTAAATTAGCACTAGCATAAGTGAAGGATATAGGACTGGTCATCCCGGTTGAGACCAGTGTTTCACCTAGGCCATCCTCTGTCTCCAGTGAAGGTTCTCTTCCGAGGGTACCTCCGCTCTACCTTTTGACTCATGAAAACTCCTTGCATCAACAGCATCCTTGGAAGGAAGTCCACAGTTCTGTTACCCATTTTGTGGAGAAGAAACTCCTGCATTTTCTTTTGAACTTGAGTTTTACAGGCAGTTCCTGAGTTCAAGGGACAGGGAACAGATGATGTCTGTGCAACCTCTCCATCTTCTTCGGGCTTTTGTAGTGTTCTGTCACACCCTCCCTTAAGTTATCTATTTGCCAGTCTGGATAATTGTAGCATACTGAATTGTTCCTCATATGGAAACCATTCTAAGCCTTTGATCATGTACATTTTTTTCTCGGAACCTTTGCTAATTGTTCTGTTGTGTTGTGTTCTGTGCTGGACACCAAAGCGGAGCAGGCTTTTCAAGATGGGGATTAATACAGTGGCAAATGATGTGTTACGCTTTGTTCTTTATTCCTTTCCCTGTAATTTTTAACGTTTGGTTTCTGGTTTTGACTCTGACGGAGTGGTGAGTTTTAAGTTTTCATGGAGCTATCCATCATAATCCACAGGTCTCTCTTTCTGAGCAGTGAGATGTAGTGCTGTTTTGTTTAATGGAACATTCAGACTAAAATATCAATAATGGGTAGCCAAGATGGTTTCCAGTGAGCCTGTGCTCGGCAAATTGTGATTGTCTATTTGAACCCTGCCGAAAGTATTCAGAATTTCTTGATGGTGCAAAATAAATGATCGATACTATGAAATTATCTTTTCATTTGTACACTTATGCTTTTTAAAGTAATATAATCTTGTTATTCTGAATCTCAGGAGTGGAGTAGGCGGCTACTTTAGGAGTAGGGACTACTTTACATGTTTCATACAAAGAAAGACAGATGAAAACTTTGTGGGATTTCTTCCAAGTTATGCAGTACACGTGTGTAAGAATGGCCCTGACGTGTGTTTTAGAGAGGTGATTGCAATACCTTGCTATGAAATGCAATATGAATGCTTTCACTTACTGTGTCCTTTTCCCTTCTTACCCTTAGATAATTTCAAGTGAAAGTTAAGGACCTTTTGTCCTTATCTGCCGTAGAGGGGGCAGACCCTTCTGGAAGGAGGACCAGTTTGAGCAAAACCGAAAAGACCGTCCCTTCCGACAGCACAGAAAGGTGACTGAGTGACTCTGAAGAAATGTAAGTAATTTATAACCAAACTGTGGCTGTGGCTGTTTCTGCTGTGGATTTATCTGCTCTGTAACATATTGCTTATAGAGGTGAAATATGGTTTAGGAAGAAATTTGTGGAGCACACAGAAAACATGTACTCTTCCTATGTTTGTGTGATGGTTAAGCTATACTACATGCCTTTTTTGTTTCCAAATAGCAGTTGTTAGTAGAAATGAAGTGCTGCAAGAGTCACAAAGCTGTTTTTCTGTCATTTTCTAGTCATCTAGATCTGAGTTAATTTAGATTCACAGAAACTAAGCAGCTAAATCTCAGTTAGTCATCTTAGATCCTGCTTACCCTCAGGAGAAAAGCAGGTGTCTCCAGCGGCCAATGCAGCTCATCCTGAAAGTAATGCCTAGGGAATTCAGTACTACTCCTTGAGGAGCTTGTGTCTCTCTGTAGACCTCTTAGCTTTAGCCCAAGCGTTCAATGAACGCTTTAACCTGGCACATCTGCGTCGGAAGCAGTGCCAGCTTCTTTTCCCCTCCCCGTATTGTCATTCTCCCTCAGCACGTGTAGCTGTTCATAAATTTGGAGAATAGGTCTGGCTGAAAATAACCAATTATTTGTACGGTTTTGTTTTCAGATGGATTTATCCCAGCCTTCTCCCATATGGCTGTCCAAGGGCTGTGACTGGTACAAAGGGTGATGGGGGTGGAATTAGCAGCCAAAAGTGTGGGGGAGTGCATGATAGCTGCTTTTGGCAGCTGTGCTAGTTGCTGCAGCTTAAATTGCTTGGTGAGCTATAGTCTCAGACCTTGTAGATATTTTTAGCGCTCTGCCATTTATAAGAGTGGAAAAACTTGACTGAGGCACCCTTATTTATTATTGAATGGGGAACTACTGTTTTGTTGTGCATTTCACACTGTGGTAGTGCGGGGTCTTTTATATCCTTTGTAAATTAAAATTCAGATCTCCAAAACCAGGAAATGGTCACAAATGGCTAGCAAGTAAGCAGTTGTCTTATAGTAATTTATAGTGTAGGCATGATGCTGTATAATTCATATATACATACATAATTTCTGAATCTTAAAAATGCTAGCCTGATTTTGCAGAGCAGCAAGCATGATGTGTGGGTTGGGTGATACCGTATGATTAGCAGTTGGACTAATTTAGGCACAAAGATCCTTGCCTCTCCTGAACGCTCAAATCCTGAATAACATTTCATTCTCACACTATATACCTGATGGGAGGATGTAAAGAAGACAGAGCCAGACTTTTCTCATTGACACCCAGTGACAGGATGAGAGGCGATGGGTACAAATGGAATACAGAAAATACCATTTAAACATAATGTAAAAGACTTCCTTACCTTGAGGTCGGTCAGACACTGGAGCAGGTTGCCCAAAGAGGCCGTAGAATCTCCATCCATGGGGATATTCAAAACCCAGTGGGACATGGTGACAAGCAGCCTGCTGCATCTGACCGTGCTTGAGCAGGGGTTTAGACTAGATGATCTCCTGAGGTCCCTTCCAATTTCCACTGTTCTATCATTCTGGGAATATTTATAGGTAAGCAAAATCAGACAAGATTCTATTCTACTTTTTTATTTTGTGATAAATTATTTTCATTTGTTTGTATTTTTTTTATTTTGATGTATTTAGCTGTTCAGTTTAGGCTTTTACTTAAGTTTTGGTTGAGTGATGACAGAAGTTGCAAGATTTCTAAATGTGTTAAATTATATTTAAAGACTTGTGAATATAACTACAGAAATCACATTGAAGTCTGTGAAAATATTTTTTAGCTATGAATTAACACCATAATTCACGTGATGTGGACAGTCACGTGATGGACATTTTAGATGTTTAAAAGAGTGTCTTTTTCACTTGATCCATGGAAAGGGCTATACATTTTTAGTATCATTTTGTCTTTGAAAAAAAAAGTAGAGAAAACCAGGGATAAAGCCTTGGAGGAGAGATCCATTAATCCATGGTAGAAACAGCTGTCTTCCTGAAGTCTTGTCAGAGGTCAATGAGACCTGTAAAGCAGCCTAACAATGTCGTTATAAGCTCTATTTTCAGGTTCTTGCAAATGGCCACTCTGGGACAGTCCATAATTCAAGTGGATGTCAATGTAAACATGTTAAAACTGGGCAAGTGTACAGTGAGACTTCACCATATAGTCTTCCATCTTCTATAAATATGTGATTCAGGGGCTTCCCTGTGTTTTGAAATACTTAGAAAAAATGAACTTTTCTTCAAATGTCAGTTTTCTTGAATTTCAGCTTCCATTAGTTTGGCAGACTTTTTCTGTCCACAGTTTTTGCTATAGGCTGAGTGTCTTTGCAAAGGCTTCTGAGAGATGGGTGTATCATTTCTGAAAATGGAAAAAAAGAAGTTCTTAAAAAAGGTCTAGGAACTCTCTGCTTTGCTTTTGAGCAGGGACTTGAAATCTGAGAGTAAAGCTTTAATGGGTTATAAGATGTGCCTTTTGCCACGCCTCTGAATGGCTATCCTTATTGCACTGAATTATAAGCTTTTGAAAATTGCTGCTTACTCATAATCGGAGGAGGCATATTACTTTGTCAGCATATTCTGAAAACATTCTCTGTATATTGTTAAGCTCCTAGAAACATTTGAGTCTGTCCTGGCTTGGAAATCAAACACTGTGTGACATTTCAAATGTACAGATCCCCTGTTATTTCCACAAAGGGGTTCTTCTTTTGTAATTTTTCTGGGACAGTATATTTTGATTTTTAGACTTGATGAAAATTTTGTTTTTCTGCATCTTACGCTTACTTCTCCCATGTACTCTTTGAGAAGGATGTCAAGAGTGGGATTAATTTCCCCTGATGTTAGCCATCTGAAAACATAGGTGGTGTAAATCTGAGCTGGTCACTATAAACTTCTTTAGTCAGTGAAGAGAGATGGAGGCTTTCAGGGGAAGATTCCCGTAGCCTCTTTTTATGTCTGTCTTACGATGAGACTCTTTTTATGTCTGTCTTATGATGAGATGATTCATCCTTTAGAGATGACTGTTCTTTGTCACTGAAGTGACCAGCACAAATTTAGACATCCGGCTTTCCTATTAAATGTTAAGGCAGATAAATTCCATCTCATGTGGCATAATGCGAGACTTCAGAGGCAGGAATGTTACTGCTGATTTGACAAAAATGTCCTGTTTTCACATGAGTAGACAAAATTATTTTTTCAATTATTTCTTTGTGATTATGGTGATACATGTGAGTTTATTAAAAGGACATTTTCCATATTGCTAAGACATTGGATGCAGCCGTTAAATAATGCTCTTCAAATGACATTTTAATATTAACTATGAAGTATTAATAGCTTTTAAGTTTTTTCTTCTTATATTTTGTCTCTAAGTTGAGAAATGCAAGTGTGTTAACTATGTTGTTACTTCATTTTTAGTAAAGTAGTATGTATCATAGTATGTATCATGTTGCTTCAGTATAGCTTGCAATAAAATACTGAATGAAAAAATCTAGTGCTAATATAACAGGAATTAGCTTTTAGCTAATTTTTAAAAGCAAGTAATTAGGCGAGTTTCCAGTTTGAAAAAGATAGTTCTACTATCAACTAATATTGATAATGTGTTCTATTAAATGAGATTGTGATGAAATGCTATTTTCCATTTGTATTGAGGTATTGTAGATTTCTTTAGTAATTTGAACTGCTGTCTATATTTGAGGAATGGCATCGCCATCACTTAGCACAGGATGAAGACATACCGCCTTTCTCGGTTCAGTGTTCATGGATAAGGGCTGTATTTCGGGACCGCTTTCTTACCATGGAATGGTTGAATGTGTCTAAAAGGCATTAGAAGGAATGCGCATTGTTTCTGTTTGCTTTTTGGTTAAAATATAGGCAGATGACAAAGAAGTTGTAGTGTAACTTATTATTAGATGTCTTTTTGTGGCCAAAAGGCACATGTTTGAATTATTACCTTGGATGGCTAGACTTACGTAGACTTACTTCCTATGTGTTTTTTAACATCATTGTGATGAAACTATGGACAACAGCGGACTATGCTTCAAAGATGGTCTCAGTATTATAGTTGTCCTGTTGTAGGAGGAATGCATGGTTGCTTATGGTGAGCGGTATTTCTGCACTTCCACTTATGGCTGACTCATTAACCTCATTGGGTGTATCAAATTTTTCTTTCAATTTTAATTTTGTTTTGAGTGTTCCTTTTTTACCTGGGGTGTATCTTTCATTTTGTTTCCATCTTTTCATTGTTATTTAAAACGTTGCACATTTAGTTAAGTATTGCACAGTATTGGAGTGCTTGTATGATAGTGTAAAACTACACAGAATACCTGACTCTTGATACCTATGTTCAACCTGAGTAAAGGATTTATTTTTTTTTCAAAAGAGTACTTGCAAATTGACCCTAAGGAAGTGTTTGGAGAAGGAAGCAATCTGATGGTAATAATATTTATAATATTTAGGTATTTTCTCTTTCTCTATATATAGTATTTGCACAAAATAACATTCACCAATGTTTGTGTTTCAGTGTCAGTAAGCCATGTGCTGTAAATATGAACAAAATATTTTCTGTAGAAACACTGTCATCAGTATTTGCTGGTAAATACACAGAGCTTCACTGAAGCTGACAAGCTGGCTCTTTATGCAGTTGATACGAGTTTCATAGGCTTGATTTTTTTCATGTTTGTCTGGCTTTACTTGAGTTGGATTTGTAAGGTTCCTATCCTTCTGCTACTTCAAGAATGTTTAGTCTTGAATGGCATTTTATGTATTATCACAGAAATCCACCAAAAAGACCCTAGTTCTGAGAAAATGAAAAAGGCAGTTCAGCCAAGGTGCCACTAAACAGAGGGTGTTTGAGTAGTGAAGAACGGAGTGTATTTGTGTTGAACTACAAATTTTATTTTATGATTGACATTTTGTCTTGACCCTGTTAGTGAGTGCACACCGAGCAGATCCAACAGGCTGAGAATATCTGGGTCCAGTGAATGAATCTGAGTATAGAAACCTGAGGAGTACCCACTGAAGAAACTCGTTAATGACTGCATTAAAATTAACAGAGAAAATACTGTCCCCAGCACAGGCATCTAAATCAGCAGGGTTTTTTTAATAATAGAAAATGCCAGGTGGGGTCAATCCCATTCCCTGTAGGTAGCGAGTGAAGTTCCCATCAGACTGGTGGTCTGCTTCAAAATTTAAAGGCAACCTCAAGTTTAAAATAGGGAAAAGGGGAAAGGAATTTTGATTGTTGCAGGCTTTTTTAGAAAGTTTAAATATGTATTGCTAGGTTTTCTAAAACCACCTATTTGCTCTGCATCTTGTCTGAAGTCTCAAAGCAGGCAAGAGAGGAAGGAAAACTTTTTACCAGCATGCCTTCATTTCTTCAGCCTGTATAAGCTCTCTTCTTCAGTGGATTTTGGATGGTTAGATTCCCAAATTACTTTGTTGAGAGCATTGATTAATTGGACCTTATGCCTATTCTGACGGTCAGTTTTCTTCGTTTTCTACTTTGTGAGGGATGGAGTCGTATTAGTTTGATTTGAGATGCCTTTCCTGTAGTTTAAGGGAGTGAAAGATGGGTGATAGACCAAATAAGGTTGCCAGCTAAGCAGGTGCATTTCACTGAAATCATGATTTTATAGAGTCTGGTGTCCTCCTGCATGCAGCTGAAGGTCCCTGGCATTGAGCCTTTCAGGAATTGGAAGTGGTATGAAGCATGCATTTGTAATGGAACACAATATTCTTCATATAAGATCAGTAAATGTTTTTGTAGGATTACTGTCTGTTGGTAAACAGCTGCACTGTTATGCTTCAGAGGTAGAAGCATTTGAATGGTAATGAGGGGATTCTTGTATACAGTTAACAAAGCGTGGTGAGATCCTTTGGGGTGTAAGTCATGACATATACAATAATAGTAATAATACACTGCATTTCATCTGAGGATTTCAAAGAACTTTATAGAAAACAATAATGAATTGAGTATCACCGTAACCCCCTGTGGAGTACTGCTAAGACTACTTAAATCATTAGGTGGGCTGAATGCAGAAATAGCGTGTCATTTTTGCTGTCTGTTAGTTACCGTGCGTTTGCTGCACACAGGTAATTTAGGAAGCTTCAGTCGTATGTATCCTGATCAATATTTTCGACACAGAGATGTTATGGCTTGCAAAAATGGACTGATGTGGTACAAGCAAACAGTAACTTCACCCTAAGCGTCCTAACGCCAAAATCATCCCCTGGGCCCTGTGGGGATTATGCCCAGACCTTGACTGTGCTCTGTGATGAAGATGATGTTTTTGACTGCTTTGCATGAGAAGAGTTAACTTCAGATAGCTGGAATGAAAACCGTCATCGCTTGCTACTGTGGAGTTTGAAGTGCTGTGTAATATTACAGAAGATAACACTGTGCAAACACAGTGCAGTTTGCACCTGGCCATTTCGAATAACAATTTCATGAGTTCTGATATGCTGATATATGTATATGTCAGAAAACCAGCATATTTATATGTGTTAAAACCATCAGTATGAGATACATTAAACACAAACAGCTTTTCAAGGGCAAGACAGTAGTTGCACAAACAGTGTAGTTGCAAAGTATAAGAGCGGAAACCATCTGTTGTGTAGTGTATTTTGATGAAAACATCCATGATAGAGACCAAAGCTAATTAAACAGTTATTCCACAACACAATTTAGGGCTTTTTAAATAGTCTTATTTAGGAAATTGGTTTGGAGAGACAACTGTAAAAGACACTTTGGTTTTTGCCCCATCAGCACTGCTGCCTGTTTGAGGCCTTCTTTTCTACGTCATTGCTAAGGACCTTTCACTCGTGTCTTATCCCCTTTTTTGAAGGAGATATCAATAGTATCTTAAAAGTATTACTTTTTTTCCTTTTCTAGACCTCATATTTTGCAGTAGTGAAATATAAAATTACTTCTCTCTTTTATCTGTAGCAACAAATGAAAACATGTAGGTTCTCAACTGACACAATTTTGGCTAAAATCATATTTTTAAATAGAAACCAAGTACGGGTTATGCTAATAGAACCTCATTTGTAATTTAAACTGCAGCTGTTAACATTCAATAATGGAGCCATACATCAAGGAGTTTTCTGCAAAAACAGAAAAATACTAATTCTTCATCCTCAGATCTGCAAATCCAGACTGATGGGATTTCAGCCCTTCATCTTTTAGTGACAGGCAGCAGCATCAGTGGAATAAAACTAAAATGTGATCCCCTTTCTCTCCACCTCCTTCCCCTAATTTTACTCTGACAGAGAAAGAATCACAGTTTTAGCTGGTATCTTTGCTCAGGGGAAAAAATGGTCTGTCATCAGGTCTTCTAGGGAGAAAGAGCTCTTCAGTGGAGCAGTTAAATGGTATTTTGATTCTCAGGGTGCATCTTATACCTGTATTTTTGCAAGATATGGTAAATGATTTCTGAGACAGTTGCTGAGAGCAGAATCGAGGTCATCAACCTTCCCCCTAGAGGTCACGATGTCTCAGTTCTTGTTTCTGATGAAAATGTTGAACATGAGGGAGATGGGCTCCAGATGAACTATCTGAAGCCGTGCAGTCTCATGGGAGCAATCCCCAGCCATATGTTAGTAAAAGATGTATTTCTGTTTTTTCAACTGCAAAAATCAGTGACTCTGATCGAATTTTTCTACATGAATTTTAATTGATTTTGCAATAATTTAGTGCATGCATGTTGAAGTTTATAATTTCAAATCCCCTAACATGCATACATTACTGTAAAGTCCTCTAAAATTTGTGATGAAATAGAAGCCTTTGGGTATTTTGAAGTTGAGACCTCCTGTGTCTTTGGAGAAATTTGGTTTGAAGCCCTACAGCTAAATTCCAAAGCTCTTCATTGTCTGGAAATGAGTTGCTCCTATGCTGGAGTTGGCTTGTGAAACTGAGTCCCTGCTTATGGCTGGAAATACTCAGTTATCTGAAGAGGTAAGATGTAAATCTGCCATAGCAAAAGAAATCTTTACAAACTGTTGTACAAAACAAAAATAACGTGGTCTTATACCTAGAGCAGAAAATGGTTATCATCTTAGTATTAATAGGCTTCAGGAGCATCTCTGTTAATATTTTAGTTCAAATCAGGACTGCATTTCAGAAGTGTCAGGATAAACCAGCTTCCCTTTGGAACTTCCTGATGATGAAGCTAAGCAAGGGCAAGTACTCCAAAAATGGACCAAAAGTACGCAGTAGTACAAAATAAAGTGTCTTGGGCACATGTTGCATGGATGTCAAGTGTTTGGCTCCAGCCCTTCTGTTCTACTAGGCCATTCTTGTTGGGCTCCACTGTTTCCTAATGTAGATGTTTTCTTAGTTATAAATAAGACGACGGGGATCCTTGTAATAAAAAAGTCTGTAAAAAAAAGTCTTTCTTATCTGTGAGTGATGTAATATTTCCACTTTTTGCTCAGTTAGTGGATTAGAATCTGTTACTGCGGAGGTCTCTTCTGGAATTAAAATGTTTTCAGATATTCACATGTACTTCCAGTGGGCTGTTTTTATTTTGTATGTCTAAAACTGTACTGAAGCAGGAGTTGGTTTTATCTTGTATGTTTCCATTAAAACTGTCATTTAAAGAGTGATGTTTTTAATTTTTGATCTTACCTTCTCTATTCATATTTCTAAGGGAAACTTTAAACAGGTACGTTAAAGAGGAGAACTAGGTGACCTGCAGAGGCCTGTCCCTTTCTGCTCCTTTTTCTATGGTTGTATGATGAATAGCGAAGTTACTGCTTGGTTATCAATAGGGAAAAAAATGGAAGCTAATACAGAAAGCCAAAATTTGAGTATCTATTCATCGTAATCTATCGTTATTTGTATTGTAATAAGTTGTGGGGTGTGTGTGTATGTATATATATATATGTATATATACACGCAAACAGGCACGTGTGCACACAAACACACATAGGTATATTATACTACTTTTCGTATGGCACACGGTAAAGAGTATTGCTGATAGCAGCAATATTAGTGAGGTAGTTCATTGGCATCACTTGTAGGACATACTACTCATCGTGTGTAAGATGAAGCATTTAGTCTGTTTTCCTAAACAGAGTCTCACTGCTTTGCGCCCAGGTTTCTAATCATCTTGTGCACATTTCCAGTGTTTTTCTCTCCTAGTCAATGTTTGTAAATGAGATTGCTGTATGCTGGTATCTGTAGTTCTTCATTGTACACTTAACCATGATTTATGAGCTCTTAGTTATCCAAGTCTTTGCTTTTGGCCCATCAGCCAATATTTTGTTTCCATGACACTACGTATGGCACTGAGTTCATGACTTACCTGTTCCCGTGCTCTTCAAGCTTGAGTCAGTAGACAGTTACTTCGGTAGCAAGCTGTGAAGCAGTAAATGATACTTCAGAAGTGCCAAAGGTAAAAATCCAAACAATATGTTTAGGAATTACTCAAAAGCCCACAATTGTGTCCACTGTAGCTTACTGGTTAATAATTTAAAATTCTACACATTTTTGCGTTATTTTTTAAATAGCCTTACTGATTCAAATAGCCGAAAATTTTGTACCTCTTTTGTGCTCGTAGGGGAAACTGAGTATCATGGGATGTAAGGAAATAATCAGTTTGTAAATATCTATGAAAGAGACCAATGAAAAAGAGAGAAAGAAGAGTTGGTAGCAATGTAGAGAAAACTATTTGAGAGTAGTTGAATGACAGAAAGGCGTTAGTTATGAAATGCCCATTAACTCAGTGGTATTAGGCCAACCACCATAGGATGAGAAAATAAAATATTTGAACATGAACTGATTTCATTGGTAAGATGATAAAGGTACAAAGGAAATGGAAGAATTGATAGAATGGACTTTATAGTGCTTTGTACAATGTTGTGGTTGCTCACAAGGCTCGCCATAAACAAAGGCTTTTGAACTCTTAAGTCATTGCTGTAGAGCTGTAGGAGGACTCCCAAACATTCAGATTTTCAACATGTTGAAACATCAACATAACAGTATTTTTTTAAATGATGAGCTGTATATTTCAAGTATTCGTTGGTAGATGTAGCACTTTTATTCACCTGGCTTATGATTAATTTAAAAATATTTTTTAAAAAATTGCAGATGCATGTATTCGGTGACTTTGCTTGTCATGCAGAAGTCTAGAAAATGTGAGTTTTTAAGTGTGCTCTAAAGATGGACAGCTATACCTTTATTTAATTCCTAAGGACAATTAACATGACTTGACCTACCATTTACTACCTGTAATGTGAATTTCAAAATTTAAAAAACCCAAGTATTTGTAACTTTTCCTAATTGCTTGAGAGCATTTATGGCACTAATGTTTTCACTTAATGCTCCACTCTTGGAAGCGAAATGAGATATCCTTTAGATTGGAACATCGCAATTCCCTTCTTAGGCTGTAGGAAACACTGAAAGGCTGAAGTGGAAAATTCTAGAAGGAGAAGGACCTTTGCCTCTCAACTCTGTGTGTGTAAGATTGCTTTTTCTGCTCAATCCAGACCTATCTGAAAGGCTTATGGAGGAAGGGAACAGTGATTTAAGTTCACCAAATGGTTGTTGAAAAGATAAATCAGGTAGGAAAAATGAATGTATGGGTGACATCATTGTGAAGAACTGGAGTCCTGAGGTAGTGTGTGGTTCTATATGTTAGCTGAATGCTTCCTAAATGTGACTTGTATACTTACTGCTGATTACCAGTCAGAAGTCACATTTGCTGCTCTTTTTGAAGATGTCAATCTTGTAATTTGTTCATTGCTACTGTAAGTTGATGGTGAAATATTATGAACTTGGCTTGATTCATTGTCAGACTTTGCTTAAAGGAATGAATAAGGTGCTGTGAAGGCTTTGGTGACTCTCGTGTTTCTGTTACTTCTCTTTCTGTGAATCTGAATGCTGGCCAGGTTTAGGACCAAGGGAATCCTTCCTATTACTTGTGTTGACTTTCCTAGTGTGGCAAGGTGCTCTTTTCCATGCGTATGTCTTCCATCAGACTGAAGTATTGTGTCAAGGGAAGCGTGTGAATAGTGCTTAGATAGATACCTGATTGGTGGACAAAACCAGGCAGAATTGTGCCTGAAGAAACAAAAATATTTCTAAAAATTCAACCCTGAACATTGGTTTAAAGGTTGTGTCCTTTGGAAGGATTTGCAGCAGTTTAGGTGCTTATGTTGCTCGAGGGACTTTGAATACTGTGAGGTTTTAAGGAAGGCTAAGTATTCCAGGAAGTTTAAGAGCTTATGGCATCGTAAATATTTAAGATGATTTAAAAGGTTATGTCCTCTTTAGTATTTGAGTTGGATTAAGTGCTTATATTGCCTTAAGGACTTTTTCCTCTTTTTTTTTTTTCCCCCCTAAAAGGAACCCAGGAAATTAAATGCAAAAAAACCTTATAGATGCAAAGTTTGAGCTGCATTCGAAAAATGCAGAATTTTTGGTTTCTATAGCAGCATTAACTTGACCACACTCTTACTCATCAAAGATGAGCAGAACAACAGAGATGTCTAGGAAACAGCTGGATATGAAATCAAGAAGCAGTAGTTTTTAATACCTTGACAGCCAATGCAATGGGAAATGTTTTTTTCTTCTGCTGCTTGTTCTGTATGATCTGGTTAAGAAGATCAAATAGATGATCAGGATGGAATCAGATCATGGAAATGCAAGGGAACAATTTCATCTTAGAAGGTAAAGAGCGTCTTCAATTCAAATTGCAAGATAATAGGAAGCCATTTAGATTCATTTTTTAGTTTTGGTCATTTTTTACCTCAATGATAAGGAACAACGAATATTATATATCTAGGTGTCAGTAGCTTATTTTTTTCAAAATTTAATCAAATAATGCATTTATTCTTGTCTTCTGAGGTGCCTTCCCTAAATTCTTCACTAAAATGTATTTACCTAACATATTTTTTGAAGTTTCTATTCTTCCATAATTGTAGGCATGTTCCTAAAAAAAGGTGTATTTTCTATTTGTAATTTTATTAACCAAACGCATACACTTCCCAGTGCATGAAAAGCTAATTGCCACCATTCATTCAATGTCTTCTGTGCTGCAGCAAATAAGTAGGTGTCAGTCCATCAGTCCAAATTCACATTTTTTTTTTCCTGAGCCTCTAATGCAGCATTGATTTTGCCCGGTTAACATAGCACAGTTGTGGTGGCTGTATTTGCTGTTGCAGGCTGTTCTTGTGCAGCACTCCTGACAGCCGTCTGGGCAGTGGCTGGTGCTCCCATGGGGAAGACATAAAATTCTCTGTGAGATGGTCCTACAGGATGGCTGGATATTGTCAGCAGAATGGTGCCGCTCTTCCATAGCGACACGTCTGCCGAAATGTCGTCTTCGCGACATGACGTGCGTGAGTTGATGTGCCCCTTGATACCAGCTCCTCGCTGGTCATGCTGCCTAGGCAAAAGCTCAGCTTGCCAGTTGAGGTAGAAGGGTGGCATCTGCAGGAACAGGAGTTGAGACACCCTGAAGCCTTCATGACTAGGCAGGCCATGTACAGCCTATATTCACCTACATAGATGTGAAGAGTGAGATATCTTCCGCATGGCCATGTGCTCACAGAAAGTTCACTGATAACGTCCCACGAAGCTGAGATACGCTGCCATTAGTATTCTAATACTGGTGGTAGCACTGGCTCACCCTGTCCCAGCAGTTATGACCAAGAATCACCAGCAGTTGGTAGTACAATGCATTCAAAGGGTGAGATAGTCAGAGCTGAGTATCTGACATCTTCCAGGCTATGTCTATGGCCTTTTGTTACGTATCACTTAATGCAGAGCTGAGAAAAATCTGGTGGAGCGAGACAGTTAAGAAGGGAATGGGATATACTTCAAAACATAGGTCTAAGTGCAGTGCACTGATGGAACTACTGTTGTTATGTGTTGTTACATACAGTCAAGTGATTATGTGTTGTAAACTGGGTTGGTGTAATCCTGAGTTCATCTGCCTCAGAACTGACTCTTGGTTCTTCATAACTCTTCAAAATTATTCACATATATTTTTATGTGTATACATCATTAATTAAATGTAATTTCCTATTACTTGTGGTGAACCCCATGGAGGAAGTGTCCCAAATGTTTCCCTGTCTTTCTCTCTCTCAAACTTAGCATAAGCTGAGAATTTTAGAAGTATAGTTTCTATATGAATGACCGTTACACTGTCCCAAGTTATGAAAAAAAACACCCAGTGCACCAGACCAGGATGGTCCCCTGTTGAGCCACATTCGTAATACCCTTCTTTTATTATCAGTTTCTACATCAAATTTTTGAACACATTTCGTATTTGCCTTAAAATAGTTTAATTTAGTCTTTTGTTTCCTTAGCTGCTTCTTATGAGTCATCCACTGCCTCTTTCCCATTCACGAACTATTTTTCTATTAAAGGAGAAATTTAATTGGCTTGCCAGATTTTGCTCATGACAAAACTATATTGACAGGTATTTATTTTCTTTTTGTAAAAAAAGGAAAAAAAAAATCTTGTTGGTCTTGTTTTTCTCAAGAGTATTCCAGGAACTGAAACTCATTGGACAAGTCTGTCATTCCTTACCTTCTCTTTTTTTTACCCTTTTAAGACAGGAACTGGATTTTTCCATTCTCGTTGTTCTGGAACTTCATCCATTCTCTAGAAGTTGTGAAATATTGCTGATGGCTGTGAGAGTATTTCAGTTAATTCTCTTAAAGAGTCCCTTGCATTGCAGTTAACTGTCCTGCCTCTTGAGGCAATGCAGCTGTTTGTGGAACAAGTGGTAGCAACCTTAGTCACTGGATTGATTTAAGTTAAAAAATAAATGTAAAAGACAAAGATTATTTTAGTCTTATAATTTCACTGATTTGGTTTTAAGTAGCTATAAATGAGAGATTAGCAAAATTTCAGTGCAGCGAAGTATTACAGGCCCTGGAGTCTGCTATTCTTCAACTGCCTTCATGGCACAAGCCAACATCACATTCTTACCTATCCTAAGTATGAGCTTGATTAGACTCAGCTGATCTTACAGCATCTAACTTATTGAAGTGTCTCTTTATCTCTTCCTCCTGTTCTGCTCTTAATTTTTTATCCCTCTTGTCACTACTTTTAGCTATCAGATTGTATGTCTTTTCTATAAAAGACTAAGCAAAACATATTTATCTTTGCATCTTCTGAAAATAGACTAATCAGCTCTTTCCTGAATTTTCCGATTACTATTAAGGAATGTAAAAAATACTTTCTTGCTATCAAATCAATTTTTTGCAAGTTATGTTTTGCTTTCTGTTTTTGCCCTTCTGACTTTGTCCCTATATTGTCATCTTTTTCTCTCTTGCATACTTGTATTTATGGATCTGTACTCTCCTTAAGTTGCAGGTCCTTGAAGAGTTTGTGATTTAGCCTTTTTCAACATTGACTTAGTTTGTTCCTATGCCTTAAATGTTATTCCTTTATGGAATGGCCAGCTCTTTTGAACACTTTCTCCTTCCCTTTGAGTTACCCGTCACAGGATCTTGGCCACCAATTAATTTATCTGTGTCCTCTTCTGTAATCTCCATTGACTTTATTCTCCCATTCTCCCTTCTCCTTCCTTTCCTTAGAAATGGGAATTCTCTTCTGTTGTGGTTACTGCCAACCAAGCTGCTCTCAATTTCCATGTTACCTGTGAGTTCTCAAAGGCTGAAGTGACATCTAAAATGATTTTGCTTTGAGTGCTTTCCTCAGTTTCTGTACTGCAACATGATTGCCAAGACATTTCTGAATAGCCTGTGCCCTGCTGTCTCCTTTCCTAAGAGACGATGGAAAATTTAAGGTTCTTTATTATTGCCAAGTTCTGCTGATATTTGCTTGTGCTCTGCCTGGTCACAAAACCGATCTCATTCATGTGATCTTTTTTTTCTGAGGAAACACAGTATGGTATGTGGCAAAGAAAGAAATGTGCTGGATATACAGACAGCCGAATGTCAGCAAAGATGTGAATTTATCCTTTTAAACTGCATTAGTAAACAGACTGAATTTCAGCTTATGGTTCTTGTGGCCTCATCTTAAAAAAGAAAATAACCTTTTGGAAAATTAGAGATGGTGCCAGAAACAATTATGAAAGTGATTTAAGAGCTTGAAAATGGCCTTGCAGTGGAATATTTAAGGAGATCAGTCTGTTTACCTTATCAAAAAGATGTTTGAGAAGTGACTTAATTACAGCATACCTTCACAGGGAGAAAATATCTGGTGCTCTAAAGAGCTCTTTAATCTCGTACAGAAAAAGTATGACATGAAATAATTGTTTTGGCTAAAACAGAACTTATTCTTTAATCAACTGTAAGTGTTGGGGCTCAATAATAAGGTAACTGCCTGAAATTTTATATTCTGCGATATTATAGGGAGTCAGACTTGATGATCTAAATGTCCTTTATGACGTTATATTCTCGTTAATCCATGAATCTTCTCAGCTTCGATTCTTCTGCAAAACACATGGCCCTCTTCATGACAACCTTGACAGTCCGCAGAAGAGAAATACACTTGGACTGGGAGGGACTTGTAGGATAAGATAAAAAACGAGCAGTGGAGGGGAGATTTCCTTTAGAACTATGGTTCGTGATGGGGAGATCTGATTTCTAAAGGCATTTTCTGAATTTGTCACTGGTTTCCATTTTCTTACTCTAGGGCCTCTTCCAGAAACTCTTTGTCTTGGTGGTTCATTTATTCTTTTATTTTATTATTCTTTATTTATTATTTTTTATATTATTTTAAAGTTATCTACCCTCTGGTGAGGTATGGTGCTCATTTGGCCAGCTTCTAGTGGGCTTTGTTGACCTTTTTCTTTAAGAAAAATTCAGAAAGATGATACAGAAGTTGATATCTGGAATGCAGAGACCATTAGTGAATCCCTTTATCGTATCTGATAGTCAAAGTTGGGAGTTCTGTTTTTCCGGTTACTGTCTTCTGCAGCATTGCAATGTTAACTCACTTCAATCAGAACAATATCCAGCAGCCTTTACCCAGTGCAGTACCAAAACTATGGGCTGCTCATTGAGTTATTTTTATTTACTTACAGGAATCTTGGAATTTGAGGAAAGAAAATACTCTTCCTAGGAGATTACGGACACTTGCAGCCTAAGTGTTCTAATGGAGAAACCATCATAAACCTTTTTTTCCTCCCTTCAATGGCTAACATTTGGGCCTTAGGCTAAAGTTTGGCATTAAAAGCCTCTACCCAAACTCAGATTTTTTGGTCAGATTTCTTTTAATCAGTCAGTTTTTAGAAAGCACAGAAGATAGATAGCATTACAAAATGCTTACGTGTGGATCCACAGGTTTGAAATTTTTTTATGTCAAGAGAGGAACGACCGGTGTTAGGAAAATTTCTAATAAGTTTGGGGCAACCTTAATGAGGAACAGATTATCCTGTGTTTGCTTTCCACGTGCCTTTCTTACACTTCACAGATAAACAATGTATGGAAGCAGCTTTAGGTGCAAACATTTTTTACCTTTGTGGCCTCTGGGTATCTACCGTGGCCACAGCAGTGGTATGTTTAAGAAATCTTGAAACAAGCTTCTTGAAAATGAGGCATTTCTACTCTTATGCAAACCACTAGCAAAGTGCTTTTCTTCACAATTGAATTTATCATGCCTATTTTATTTTCAACAAACCTTTCTACTGATTTTGCTCTTGTAAATCCTGACGTTTGCTCGTCTTATTGGTAAAAGAGTAGTAAGAGAAAAGAGATGTTCCACTTAATTTACTTGAAAAAAGCTTAACAATACCAAAGGTAAACTAATGATTTATTTTTATTTTTTACAGATGTTAGAAACTGATCAAAAAATAGAGTATGCTTTTGTTTATTTTGTAGTGTTTGTGTCTGCTTAGATGCCAGATTTTTGCATTTTTCGGCTTATTTTGTAGCTTTTTAGAATGAACAACTGTTTCTCCTTTGCAATAGCAGCTGCCCAGCTCTTGTGCCTCCCAGAGTGCCGTCTTCTCACTGATGATGTTATAAATGTACTTTGTTGCTTCTTACATGGAATGCTTTCAAAAACCCATGAACATAGTTATTATTTTGCTTTTTGTTGTCCTGCTGAAAAGATCAACACGGAGAAGCGGTGCCGCTGCACTCTTTAATTCAAAATTCATTGCAGTTTCTCCATTACAAATTTTGCTTGCATTGGCTTCACTTGCCGCGAACTTGGAGACCACATCCCTCTTAATGTCATTATGTTCGTCGCTGGCAGTTCTGTGGTCTGCTCTTCGATGTTTGTATAAGCCATGTTAACACTGAAGCTTGACCAAGAATCACTTCCCACAAAGACAGTTAAGAAAAAGAAAAAAAAAAATATTTTCTTTTAAAAATAGCAGACATGTCCATGTTTGATGCAAACAAATGGCATCCAGGGGATGGCAGGGTGTTTGCCCGTACCCGAGCGGTACTCTGTCTCTCTTCTAGTGCTGAAATGAAAGTGTCACAGTCTAGGGCACCCCTTGCATGGCATCTGTAGGAGCTCAGCGACAGCACGTGGCACAGTGCACCACTGACCAGCTGCCTCGGTGGATCGGTGGCTTCGCAGCGGGTTCACATTGTGCTGCTGCAGGTGGCTGCTGAGGAGCCGCGTCTTGCTGCAGCTGAAACGTGAACGTGTCCTGTCACTGACGGAGCTGGGTCGCCGGCCCGTGCCTTGGTCGCATCTTGCCTGCGTGCAAGGCAGTCCTGTTGTTGTTCTGAATGCAGGTGTTTCCCTAAAATACGACAATATGGTTCTATTATAAAAAAAAAAGTTGCAGTACAACGTGATGCTCTGTGGTGCTTCACTAAGAGCAGCAGCACAAAATACATTTGAATAGCGTAAGAACTGGATCTTCCCTCATGTCGTTGCAGCGTATCCTTTTTATTTTTTTCTTAATGCATTAATGAAATGGCTTTGTTGCTGAGCGCTTTTGTGGGAACACCCCTTTGGGGCACTGGCTTTTAATTCCCTTTGCTTTGCATAGCCCTTTAGCAGCTTCAAGGTGCTGTGCTGAACTTACTCTGGTCCAGGCTCTGCTGTTCTTTGTGCCAGAGGACATGGTTCAGGATGTCTTTTTGCCTGTGCAGCTTATGTGGGGCTAAAGTAAAGATGTGGTACAGGAAAAGTGATCCAGGTATTTGGCCTCCTTATGTACTTGAAAAAAAGTCATTGCATCTGCTGACTGACGATTCCTTATAGATGTGGCAACCAAGTGATTGCTACAAAAAAATAAATCCTCAACAGGGTTTTATTCTAATTCTTGGCCTTTGCTGAATCTGAAGGAGCTATTAAGTGTATTAAGTGCCTTCACCTGGTCCATCCTGTCCACATGACCAAGCTGAAGAGTCAGTCTCCTTTTCCTTTGGTCTCCTGGATCCTGTTCATTTGTTTCTTTGGTTTTTTTTTTTGCCATGCAGTGCCTCACCTTCATTTGGTATCAGCTAAGGATTTCATCTGGAGGGTACGTGCACCTGGGCTGTTCCACAGCCTGGATCTTCAGAGGCTTTCATGGGCTATGACCGAATCGGCTCAGGCTGAGGAGGAGTCCAGAAAGCAGAATTTGGTCTCCTCGGATAGGGCTGTTTGCAGGTCCCTTCTCCTGCTTTGAAACAGGATATTGTGTCTAATTTAACGTGTGGGTGTGGGCGAGGGATCCTGGACAAGAACTAGGAGCTTAGGTCTGCTTTGGGAATTAGCTGGCCTGTAGACAGCGCTCCACCTCATGTCTGAATTGTAATGAAGTTTATGCTGGAACTAAATGGCTTGCTCTCTAAAGCAAGGCACTTCTGCAATCCAAACAAAAATGACTGGTTTGAATTTGGGCGTCTTCATGGTTGGGTAATGCTTATTTCAGATGTGGAAACTTTTATTTAAGGGCAGTTGGTTTTGCCTCAATGTTGTCTTTAGCTTTAAAATCTCAGATATAGCTGAAGTTGGTAATAAAAGTCGTATTACTGAGCATATATGTATTCAGTGAGTAAAGTTCGAATACTTTCAGTTCAGCGAGTTGGATACCTCTGTGTTCAAAACCAAGGCAGTTCCTATTAGGACTACAGATGCATACAAGAACGTCTAGATTTCTGTGCTTATATTTTGTGATATATACACCAAGTTACCTTTTGGTATGCTGATGTTCACAGGAACGCTGGATACAGCAGTGTAGGTTAAGAAAGTGAGCTACGGATTTTCAAGCTTCTGTTCTCAGCGCTGTTTGGTGCTTCTGATATAAGTTGTGTTTTGTTTTTTTTTTTCTTTTTTTTCTTTTATAAAGGTGAAAGGATGAAAAACTGTTCTTGGGAGGACTCCTTCCACTTACTCCTTTGATTCTTTCTATAGAAATATAATTGTAAGAAAGAGTGGCGCTCTTCCAGATTTGACTGGTGTTCATTTGTATCAGTTGTTTACAAAAGGTGGTAAATGCACTGTATAACTTCTGTGGGGAAATAGTCCTGCAAATTTTAGTTGTCTGCAGCTGTTCTCAGAGCTGTGAAAAAAATGATGCAACACTTCCATAACATTAAATTTGAGAAATAATTACACTTGGCAGTTTTTGTTTGCAGCAATGCACGAAAGGCTGAAGGCTTTTGTACAGTTCAAAGAGCACATTCCACAGATCTAGCAGTTGTCGGTTGCCTGCAGGGATCATTTGAATTTTCAAGGAAAAAAAAAATCAGAGTAATGCCCAGACCATTTGATTGTATACGCTCAGCTCTCTCTTTTTGAATTTCACCCGTATGAAAAGTTATTCAGAAATAAACCATATAGAATTGTAGCACACCTTAATGCCAATTAAAATATTCTATGTCAAATTTCATCGCTTATGGTTCTTTCTTATTGATGCCTAATAATGTAGAGATTAATATGAAAAGTAAGATAACAAAAAATGAGGAATGACATCGTTCAAACACGTGGGAATGGTGAAAGTAGATAACAGCAAAGGGAAATCCCTTTACACGTTGGGATCCAGTAGTTATTTGTCAGCTTATTGCATTAGCCAAATTGTACAAGATACTCTGTGTTGCTTCGCTGCAGGAGAGCCCCGGTCAAAAAGGTAAACCCTCTCATCTGGTGTAGCAAGCCTGGAAAACTTGCCAGCTCCTGTATCGCACTTGCAGCTCCGTCACTCTCCATAAGTGTGTTGACCGTCACTGTGTGTCTAAAGCTTCTTCTTATCTAACAGGAGGCGATGTGAATATTTTTACGCTATGTACCCTAATAGGATTTTTGGTGAAATATTCCGTGGTATTTCTCAGAGAGAAAATCTTTTTTCTATTGCTAGGTGATTATCTTTATTTGTTCTGGCTGTGGGTTGTTGCGCAGCTCCAAAACTCCCGAGTCTTTCCGTTTTCAGTCATGTACAGACACAGAGGTTTGAAGGTAAGAAGCCTTGCTCTGGAGCATAGATAGTTGGTTTTTTTTCTCTTTCCCCCATCATTTGTGCTAGCTGCTTGGTTTGTGTTGCTGAAATCTCTCTCGCCTCCCTCCCTATGCAGTGTGGTGCCTTGAGCTGAATGCATGGCACGACCAGTGGGATGGGCATCCTCAGGCTCAGCGCCCTCCCGCCAGCCTCACCTGAAACGGCATAGCTCTTCCAGCTCACTGAACCAGTGCCACTTTAACCAATTTTTTAATAGTTAAAACACCTTAAAATACTCATTTTAGAGAAATAAAAGCCTATCTTCGATGTACTACTGCTGTTGCTTGCGCAGTATCATGCGTGACAGCCATCAGAGGCAATTCTTGCGGGTGTGGTTTCATGTCATTTGTTGTTAAGAAGTGGTGTAATATACATGTAGAAAGGAAAGAGAAGAATTAAGAAATAAAAGCTGTCGAGACTATAAATCAGTTAAGTAACTGTAAATTAGATCATTGGGTAAAATTAAAATACTTGTTATAAGGTTTCTGCCCCTACTCTTTGGATACAAGTATTACAGTTGTCGATTTAGTTATTTTCCTGTACGATTAATATATAGTGTTTTCTTATGTAGTAATAGATCTTGCTGAAAATCAGTGAGGCAAGTTGGGAGTAAAATTACTATGCTGAAAACTTTTGATTATTTCCTACAATATGACATTGACATTTTTTGGATTATGTGAGATTGCACATATTTTTTTCATAAAGGTAGTTTTGTTTTCATACCAAGCTTAGCTCTTACTGAGTTTAAAGAATGAAGAACAATCTTGTAATGAAGTTGAAAGAACAGAAAGGCAGAGGGGACTTGATGGTCTTAACATCACTGTAATATGAAGATTCATAAACAGAGGTGACCACTGCAATTTTGAGGTAGATGCTCGAACTGCTACAGCATGGGATGTAACCTCCATCTGCCTCATGAAATGTAGTTGGATGAGAAAGGTCCAGCTCCTGGAATAACATCTGCCCATAGCAGAAGCCCTGGTTCCAGCCATTTGAGATCTTAAGAGCACTGTAGGGCACTGTGGCCACATGGAGATAACTGTATGAATTCCAGTAGTCTGTCCTCAGCTCTGCAGAAGCAGAAATACCTGGTTTTGTGAAATCAAGAAGTGGGCTGAAATCACTAGACTAAGAATGACTTTATAACGTTCTTCTAAATGAGAGGTACTTTATCCAGTCAAAAGTAGTCATATTTACGAAGAAAAGTGAAGCAGTTGGTCGTCTCTGTATAGGGAAGTGCTTCATATTTCTTTACTAAGAAACCCTAGTGTTTGCTAATATAACTTCTAATCAAAACATTTTTCTCCAAACTGTACTCATATGAGTATCTCTCAGTATCAAGTAATTAAAACCAATAAAATAAGAACGATTTCATAAAGAAAGGCGTTTATGAATATTCCATCCCCTTAACTCAAACCCATCAGTTTCTTTTTGGGAAAAGACAACTGGGAAGTCCTTAACGAAGTGCATTTTGAAGTGAGGAAGCGCGGCTGCCGCAGGCGTGAGCAGTCAAATTCTGCTCAGCCAGGTAGGATGTTTCATGAAACCAGCACCCGAGTGGGGCTTCTTGCGTGAATGTGACAAGCAGGATTTTGCCTTTTATGGCTGTTTGAGGTCACATATTGTAAATATTACTGGAACTTGGCATAAGAAGGTTGGACAATAAGGGAGCCCTTGCGCAAGCATTTGTTGGTTTTTCATATACAAATACCAGTTCCTTTTGCTGGCCTGTCTAATGCTGTACTTTCTTCTGGGGTAAACAAACCGATAAACAATCATAATCTGTATTATATGTCATATCTTCAAATATTTTTTTTAACTTCCCTTTGTTTTCCCTAGCGATTTCTACATTGTCTTCAGCTCCTCACTGCTTGCAGGTAGCATAGATAGTTGGCTCATTTCTTGTTTGCTGTACCTCAGGTACCTGCTGTTCTAAGTTCTCTTTCATCCTTCTCCTACTTTTATCTAGCTCCCAACTGTAAATGTGAGCATTATTCTGCTCTCTCTTTCCCTGGGCTGGAGTTTCTTGTTTGTCCGGCTTGCTTCTGGCAATTTGCATCAGCTTCCGTAGGATGCAAGCTTTCCATTTAGAAAATAAATCTGTTTTGCTCTCTGTACCTTAGGTACAGGAAATCTTAGAAAAAGGGAATGTTAAAAAAGGTATTGCTGGGCTTGCTAAAGATAGCCACATTGCTACTGACACGGATTTTGTGCGGTGCCTTTGGATCCTGCAGCTGTCCCACCAGGCGTATTTGCTTGCTTTCTAGTCTCATGTTTCCACTTTCTGACATCGTCCCGTGATGTCGCATTCCTCCCCAGTCCATTTGGGGCACAGCCGGCACTCACAGAAACTGTGCTGGGCCGTACCTGCTGCTGCACTGACTCTCATTTCTTGTCTTCCCTTTACTCCGAGCTCCTTGTTTCTTAGGGTACAGCTACTCTGGGGTTTCTTCTTACCAGGCTATCAGAGATCTTTTGCTGCGTTGCTTTCTCTCAGCTACAGTTAGGGTGCTTTAAAACTAAGGCTCTGGGCCTCATGTTTCTATTCATACTCATCTTAAGCACCTTCTCTAAATTTTGCCCTGTTTTGTTTTGTGAAATTTTACACCTTTCCAGAGCTTTTTCCAGCATTTTAGTGTGGTTTGCATCTCTTCGATGCATCTTCCATGACTTTTAATTAATGTTAATAGTTTTAATTTAAAGGTTTCTGTAATGTCCTTCAGTAAATGCTGTCTATTTAGATTGTACATTGTTAAGAGAAGAGCTGAAAACATACAAGAAACAAACTTCTCTGTGACCTGTTGATTCCCAAAAGTGACAGTCTGGTGGCATTTTTGTTATTGCAGCATTTTGCACAGTAGTAAAAGATGATTTTGGATTAATATATACAGAAAATATATACATTGATAGAACTCAGAAGTTGAAAGACGGGATAATATATAGCTCTAATCAGAAAGCTATTTCATAAGGTACAACATGCTCATACCAGTACCCTAGCTAAATGTATATGAAAAATTAATTTCCAGTCCTTTATCAGTTTTAAGTGTGTATAGTCCTAGTGTGCATAACACACTGAATGTTTTGGTATGTGTATCAATGCTTTATTTAGTTTATTTGCTGTATTAGTTGACAGAAGCATACTGAAATAAATTGGTAGAAAATGTTTTGCTTGTTGCACTGACCTTGAGTGCAGCCTCTCTGATCCAGGGCAGTTCACTCTAAGGATATTCTATAAACTTACACTGATCTTAAAAGTAGAGTCACTTCTTCAGGAGTCCTATCGGGACTACACCTATTGTTTTACTGTAAGCACATCTCTTCCTGGGCTTTATATTGTTTTGGGGACCAAATAAAGGAACATGTGAGATTAGCTATGTGAAGAATGAAGAATTAATTTCTGAATATCTGATGGAGTCATTCGTGTGCCATAGTTGAATTAATCTCCCTGGTCATCTGAAATGAAAAACACTTGTACGTATAGGCTTGCAAAAAGAAATCTCCCAGCACATTGCAGCACAGAGTTACTGTGTGATCTGTGTGTGTACCAGCAGTGCCCTACACGGGACTCCAATTGCATTGCGCAGGACAGCTCTCTTTTCTGATGGGCTCGTGTGGCTTATTTCACATTTTACAGCATTTCCTTCTACCAGGGCTGAAGTTTTAAGCTCAAAGTTCCTGTTTATGGAAAAGTGATCCATCAAATGGAAGGATGTGCAGTTTTCTGTCTAAAATATCCTGCTTTGCACGTCTTCTAAGGAGGAGGTAGATAGGGATGTAGCCTCTAACAAAAAACATTCAGAGTGATCTCTGGTAGCGCAGTCATTAACAGTTGTGGTTTTCAGCTGGAAGATTTTTATTATGGGTGGTGTTTTGTTTTTTTTTCTCTTTTAACTGATAATATGGATTGGTTTCTTCACCCTCGTTTTTGTAACAGTGGACAAAACTGACCAAGGCAGTGTGTACATCTTCAAAATAAATATTTAAGTAATGAGATAGAGACATGAGCGAAACAGTGGAAATTACTGCATTGAATAAACAAATCCAAACTGTATTTTAGTAGTGAAGTTGTTTAAAGTGCATTTGATTTTTACAAATTAAAAAGCTTGAAAAAATACGATTGAGGCCATCCAATGTGTTTTCTATAAATGATCGGTGTGCTCCTCCAGTCTTTCCACCTAGTATGACATTTCAGTAGAACAAGGACAGCTGTTTGGTCTTGCATCCTTCAGATTTGAAAAGGAAATTTTATAATTAGGGGAAGGGGTTATGTTACCTGCCTGGTTTACAGAGTGCTATGGAATGCATAAACAAAAAGTTGCATTAATGATCAGTTTTCAGCACAGTGGGCAATTAACAAGGAGTGGTGCAAAATGGCAACGCACGCTGAGAGGGAGCTGGGGCTGCTGCTTCTCATTACACATTCAAAATTTTTCTACCGAGGAATGACACATAAGTGTTATTTTGTTCCCATAAAATATTTGTTCAATATTTACTGTCATGTCCAAAAAGAAAAAAAAAAAAAAAAGTGGTATTGTGAGTGGTCTGGAGATTATTCCCACAAGCATTAGAATGCATTTAAATAAAGCAGTGTTATGCGTTCAGTTTGAGTAGTCTGGGTAGCTTGGTTACTTCATCTTAGAAAAATATTGCAGGAACACAAAAGGTCCGGAAAAGGCCGCTGAAAATGATTGGAGGCATGAAAATGATTTCATGTGAATAGGGATTAAAAAAAGATTGTCATTGAGAGCAGAGAAAAAAAAAGAGGTGACATGGTAAGTGGCCTATAAAATAGTGGATAGTATAGAGAAGTAAATTTTAAGAATCTGTTTACTTTCTCTAAAAAAATCAGGGAGCGGGGAGATAGTAAATTAAATTAAAAAAAAAAAAGATGGAAAACAATCTGTAACTTTAAATGCAGGCTGTGTGTGTGACAAAACTTACTTGCTTTGGGGCGTTACTGGCTTGGAGAGAAAATTGAGGTACATGGAGTAAATAATGAACAATCCCCTAAGTTCTATAATAAAAATTTTTAAAAAAATCACAATGTATATGATGTATAACTTTCAAAAGAGAATGCCACCCTTGAACTGTGTTTGTGCATCCTGTTCTGAGTTACACGTCTTTCAGCTTTTCTCTATCCTGTCTGTCTTTGCTGAGGTAAAAATATTTCCACTATGGCAAGAGCACATTTATTAGAAGTTTTTAAAGGGATGATAACATTAGTAGTAAATTAATTATAAGTTTTACAAAGTCCAATCTGTCTGTTGCTTGCTTTACTTTTGTCTTCAACTCCTTGCCATACAGAACTTGTGACTGTAAAATAAGCAGCTGTAAGCTTCATTAACCCTTTAGAAACTCTTGCTGGTAATGATCTTTATAATGAAGTTGAAACCCTATATAAACAGATAAATTCCTTTAATTTTAACACTAGTAATAATAAAAATAAAGGAATTTGATATATCAGAGAGGGATGCATTTTATTCTCAGCTTTGCACGTACTGCATATAAATAGCTGCATTGGAAATAATTGGCATTGCATTGCTTTGTATTTTATTTTCATGCAATTAAAATTACTAAACCAGGAAAATTGTTGAATGATGTTGCGCGCAATAGCAACTGGCTTTTAAAATTTTACTGGATCTGGTGTATTTCCTGTATTTCATGGAGAAAAATAAAGTTTTCTAACTTTCTGTCTGCTTTTTAATTAATTTCTAACTTTTTCATTGCATTTTTTGATTCATTATGTTCAACTATTTTTCCTCTAGTAGTTGCTATTCCTTTCTCATAACTGAATGTCTTTTCTTTATACTGGCTTCTTAAATCCTTTTGCATTGCCTTTTGCCATTCTTTCTTTAATCTTTTTCCTTCTGTTTAATTTTTAAATCCTTTGCCCTTTATCTTTTTTCAGTCTTTTTAGCTGCTCTCCTCTCCTTTGATTCTCTCTTAAACATTACTGCTTCTTAACATTGTGTTCTTTCATTGATTTTTTTTCTGTTTTTGTCCTTTTAATTTTTTTTGTAAAGTTTTTCTTTAGTATGCCATCACACAAGGAAAAATTGATACAAATGTTACCAGTGGAATTAGAAACAAATAAACACAGAAAGGATTCAGGTATGTTCAAGGGAAAGATGAAACGTTTCTCTGTTTACTGGAAAGAAAGGCGTTATTTACTTTTTAGTGGGCATTGAAACATTTTACCTGAGTCTTTCCCTGATACCACATCCTGTGTTTCGAACCAAAGGCAGTTATCATTTCAGTATTTCATGGTACTGTGCTGCTACATTTGTTTTTTCTTTCTCCAGCCTGACAGATGCCTTTCATGCATAGAAACCTCCACAAACTCCGTTGCATGCTTTATAATTCTTCTTTGAATCTGAAATTTTTTGAATGCGTTGTTTAGGAAAGAGCAGATCTCTCTGTAGTCTTTTATGGACTTTTAAAAAATGATTACTTTGGGGAAAAAAAAAAAAAAGATTAAATAACTGAATACAAGCATTCACTTAAATTCATTTAGAAGACTAATGTAGACATAGTTCAGAGTAGCCAGTAAATATGTAATAAAGTTATTTACTCTGTATGTAGTCAGTAGTTACTTAATAACTTCTGCATTTTTAAAAAGGACACATTTCATTTGATATAAAGAATAATGGTTTTCCCCAGGTCTGTTAAAAACTTTTTTTTTTAATTAAATGTTTAATTTTTAATTTACTTGGAATTACCTGTAATGCGAATGGAGAATGAAGCCTGTATGTAGGAATATTATGCAAATTTAGGAAAATTGAATACTGCAGATTATATAATTTTGTAGTTTCAATATATTTTTGCAAAATTCTCCTATGCAGGTTTTTGTATAGATCAGCACACTGAGGTAGTAGTCTGAGGATTATGAAGGTTTCTAAATAAAATCTTCAGGTTGCCATGAGACTTGAACAGGAGAAGTCTGCCAAAGAGAAGGTGGAACTACTGCCTCTGTATTTCCCTGGTGTACTAAATTTGTACACCCAAGAGCAGCACTCACTGAGCCGCTCTGCAAATCTGTCAGGAGCTGGGCAATGGGAAGAAATCTGAATATCTGGATTCCACCTGGAGCTTGTAAAAGGCACTGAGAACAAGAAACCGGATCTGTATCACAGAAACTTCTGCGCAGGTGGGTTTGGGGGTTCTCTCTATCTTTAATAAAACATTGCCAATTGGGAGAGAAAGTATTCAGAAAATAAACTTCGGGGGTTTGAAATAAAACCAGTCCGAACCGAAACATTTTCGGAAATGTTAAACTTTCAGTGCTCTTGCACTGAAAGCGTGGTCGAGAAGCCCCTGGGGTCATTGGCTGCCTGGGACTGGCACCAGCGTCCACGCGTTCTCAGGAAGTGTTGATGGGTGGGATGTCTCCATCTGGCAGCGGAGCGTGTGTCTGGCTTTGCTAAAGTGCTGCCCAGCTCTCAGCGCCGCTGGCAGACAGGTACCTGGCTTTGATCTGAACATATTTCTGTACCTGAGGTTGTGTCATCCCATGAAATAATGAAGAAGGAAGCGGAGATGCTGACTTTCTGCCTGTGACAGCTCCTGAAGCTCTTCCGCTACTTTTGGGTGTTTTTCCTGTCCTGATTGTGACTGCTACAATCATTTTTACGGTTGGCGAGAATACTACCGAATCTACAAAGATGTTGTGGCAGACACTGTAGTTGTTGCTGCTTCTTCAATGGAAAGTAATGAAAATTTATTTTACTTGGTGTAGAGAAATATAGTGTTTGTTGCTGACTTATTAGCCAGAACTTTTTTGCTGGAGAATGGTCAACTAATCTAAAATAACTTGAGAGGGAGTTTAAAACTCCACATAACAAATTACTAAGCAATAAAACACACTTTCGTTTTGCTTCAAACCTGTTTTTGCTAATATTTTCAAAAAACCCAGCAATCATGGTAGCTGTGAGCAAAGGCTTTTGTGAGCAAAATTTCAATTACAGATGACTGAAAAAGCAGTCAGTCCTGCCTGGTGAGACGTACTAACTGGCAGATTGAGACGTTCTCTATTGTCAACATTCAGACACTTGAAAAAGAGTATATATAGGCAGGAAAGAAGAGTTTACCGTTCAACAGCAGCGGGCATTTCAGCAAGCAGAGGTGTGCTGCCTCCCCTGTGCCACGTTACTGTGGGCTGTGCCTCCTTTGTTATGAGTGCTGGTTCCACCAGTCCAACAGAGTAAACAGCGCCGCTTGTTCTGTGTTCTTAGCCTGAATAACCGAAGCAAATCACCATAAGAACTTGGCGGCACAAAAAAAGAAAACCAGCGAAACACGCAGCGTTTACTATTGTAGTGCTGTCTGAGCTGTGCACCAGGTTGTTTCCCGAAGACGGTTTTCCTGTCCCATATAGAGGAAACCTATCCTAGATGTGAAGAGAATGAGTTTCAGTAGAAGATGGGAATGGCGACTGGATGATCACATAGAAACCAACATTAACCTTTTCGTGGTGATGGAGAGAGGAAGAAATGTTCCCTTTGTGCTCTGGATTTGGATGTGGGAGGGGAGCAGAGAGGAGGGACAGAGCATCTGTGTGGTGCAAAGGCCCTGCTGCTACCCCTGCCTTTAGTATTACCTGCGTTTTAGTACAAAGTACCCTGCTTGTGGAGTCAAAATATCTCAGGAAGCCTGTAGTCCACATGTGACACTGGAGACTACAGTTGATGTTGTAAAAAGTTGAGGAAGGGTGGTCTTTTCTATAACTTTGCACTTTTAATACGAGAGGCAATTATGATGGAAGATCTTAAGTTTTGGGGACTTTTTTGTATATGTTCCATAGAAGCATACAACTTATACTTTTTTTCACATCCCACATATAAATGATGCTGTATAAAGTGCTGATTGGTGTGCCTACTGCAAATATTTGTCTGCATTTTCATGTGCTTACTTTATTCAGGGGTATTTCTTATTACTGATTATTTGCTGAGAAAAAGAAAATATTTCCTGTCTCTAACCAGTCGAACAGATATAAGTTTTTCTGAAGTGAGTTGTTTCTCAGTTGAGCAGCAGTCTGTTTGGATTTAATGAGTTTATTCTTATTTCCAGACCTGGAGGCTGATGGGAAATCTTTTCACAGATTTCAAGTACAACAGTTTTTAGTCCTCCCGAGAAGCACTGTAGCACTGACTCTTAGAGAATTTCATTTCCCATTCCGAATCTATTTTAAATTTAAAGAATACCAAGGGATGACTGAAAAAAAATCAGGTTTATTGATGATTTGAGTACTTTCCATGAAGTCTTATATTTGTAAATGCAGGTGTGCATGTTTGTGAGCATGTCATGTGAAGTTGTTGATCCCTGAACTGTTTTCAGACTACGCTGTATGGTATTCTGAGAACACTGAAGCACCAAGAATGATATTATGTGAGAAAGAAGAAAAAAAATCCAGGCAATTTTGGTACATGCTTGTCTTTGGGGCAAAGGCCAGACTTTTCTTGGATCCCTTGCAGTTTTATTTTGTTCTACAGAAAAAAGTTCACTCCACAGAATCTGCATGAAAACTAGTTTTTTAAAATGTGTTTCTCTGATCAGATGCAATAAGCTAAATTGATTCAAATGATTATACACTACTTTTAAAGATAGAAATCGAGTTCTATGTTGTCTGGGCATTAACGTACTAAGTTCAGGCCTCACAGACCACCATGGCAGAACCAAGTGACAGGGTTGGTATTTTACTTTGGTAATACTCCCTAGCGATAGTTTATTAATATCGCTGTACTCCATCTGATTTTTTTTCTCACTCAGTTTAATATGGTAAACATATGTAATTCAGTTCTCTACATGAATAGAATTTTATCTTGTAGCATAAAATCCTGTCATTGCTTTTTCAAAAGCACTTAGAAAATATTAAGTAATCATGAGAGCTATTGCTAATTGCATTGGCTTTAATTTGTCACTTTAAATGTTCTAATTATTTCTTCATGAGGTTATCGGCAAACTCTTAAATAGGACCTCACTGTAAATTAGGCCCTTCGGCCAGGTTATTTATTTTGACCCAAACTTCAATTGAATATTATGATTAAAAATAACTGAAGAATACATACATTTTAATAACGGTTTCTAAAACTGGAAAAGTTAAAACCTAAGCAAAATTTAAGAGCAACAATCACATCTTGTTATATTAATGAAAGTCGTGTCACATTTTCTTGAAGCTGTGGATGCTACAGCTGCACACATACAGTAATTTGCATACTGAAAATAGCCCTTCCCAAGCACTTTTTTTAAAGTTTATGCTAAGTACATCATATGAAACTAACTGACCTTACTGCAAGTTAGTACTGAAAGAGAAGAGTTTGTCTGAAGTTGTTTGTTCAGTAAAAATATTGTAGAGGAGGCGAAGAATTGAAAACAGTTACAAAATATTTCTGTTCCGAGTGTGGCTTGGCAGGTCCTTCTCTCTTTGGCATACCGGGGTGAACTTGGGTTACCCAGCATCCCACTTGTTATTTATACCAAAAATGATCTTTATAAAATGTATCAGTCTGCATCAGACACCACTCAGATCAGAAGAAATTCCAATTTTTAATACTTTCAACATGCTGGAAATATGACAAAAAACATGTTTTAGAAGCAATAGAAATTGGATTTAGTGCTGATGAGTGGCTTCACCGAACATACCAACAAGACAGATATGAGAGAGCATCCAACCAGTGCTACATCACTGCACCCTTCAAGCGGACACGTAAAACAAGGATGTATACATGCAAATAGGAAAAGCATGGAATATTCCTAACTGAGTGTACTGGGTCCAAGTTGTAGTCCAGGAAAATGTTCAGATTTTTTCTACTTTCATAACTTGTTGTGGTCACAGAAGTGCTCACTCAGCTGGACAAGAGGTGACTATGCTGCTGTGTTCAGCATTCGTGCGGCCTCACCCAGAGCACTGTGTGGTGTTTTGGGCCCCACCGTTTAAGAAGGATGTGAAGGTCCTTGATTGTGTCCAGAGGAGGGCAACAAAGATCGTGAAAGGGCTGGAAGGAACATCCTGTGAGGACCATCTGAGGACTTTGGGTTTATCTCTTTTGGAGAAAAGGAGGCTGAGAGGCGACTCCATTGCTCTCTACAGCTTCCTGAGGAGGGGAGGTGCAGAGGGAGGTGCTGGTTTATTCTCCCTGGTAAACTGTGACAGGACACCTGGGAATGGTGCAAAGCTGCTCCAGGGAAGGTCTAGACTGGACATTAGGAAGCATTTCTTTACAGAGGGGGTGGTTAGACACTGCAACAGGCTTCTCAGAGAGGTGGCCGATGCCCCAAACCTGTCAGTGTTTAAGAGGCGTGCGGACAATGCCCCTAACAACATGTTTTGGCTTTNTCCCTCTCCCTCTCCCTCTCCCTCCCTCTCCTTCTCCTCTCCCATTCCATATTTAATATACAATTTGTCACGACTGTGTCCTTGGACTTTTTTTTCCCCTTTTATACTCTGTTTCCAGGTGAGTTAGCCACCTGCATTGCTTTTACTGTAATGGCTATACAGATAACTTGTGAATCTGTCTTTGCACCATTGTTATTGCTCCTTCCATGCACTCCTGTGTCTCAGGCTGAATGTCTAACATGATGTCTTTTAATTATCATTTCAAAACAGAACTCTATCCACTTCTCTCCTTTTCTATCACAGATGACAAGAACATTATCCTTCTTGTCACTCAGCTTCAGTGACTCAGGTTTATTTTTTACTCTTACTTTCCTCATGCTTCATACATCCTGACCAGAACCAGTTTTTGCGCCTTCATTTTTTTTAATTGTTCAGATCCGTGTTTTCTTCGATACTCCTGTTAAATTTCTTATTTAGACCTCTTGCCTCTGTCCTAACTTTTCCAATTTTCTTCGTTCTTTTTTTGTTCATTTGCAAATCAGATGTTGCCTCCCTTAAACCAAAATTAATTCCTTCTTTTAGTCTTCTTGCATTTTCATTTCCCTTCCTATTTTATATTCTTCTCAAGGCCTCTTGCCTCAAATTTAAGCTACTGACAAAGATTTACATGGGTGCTTTCCAAGTGTGGTGAGCAGTCCAGTAATAGATTGTGAGGGGGTGGAAAATGTCAGTGGAACCAAATGAAGTGCTACATTGATTTTCTTTGAGGAAGCTTGTTTGTTGGGTCCAAAAACTCAGGAAACTGATCTTTGAACTCAGTCATTTGTGTTGTTTGTTTTGTGTTTTTTCTGTCATCAAGTTTTCTGTCATGCCTGTTCATTCTGCTTTGCCAGTACTTACAGACTTGTCCACATACTTGGAGAGAATTTCTTTCACAGTTCTATTTTGTTTTCACAGCTTTGTATCCATGAGGGAACCTCATGAGCTCATCAAAAATGCCGCTGCTGCATTTGCTTATGCATCCTTCTCGTAAGCCCACTTCTGCCTTCTTGCATGGATCAGTCAAAAGTTTCCTTACACAGAATTTGCTTCTGTTGCCTTCTTTGTTTTCTGTAGTAGTTGTGTAGTGGTTTGTCATTAGATTATAGGCTTATTTAGACACAAACTATCCTTTAAGGCATCTGAAAAGCATCCTGCAATAGTGAGACTGAAGTAGGCAAAACTGAATTAAATTAATTTTGCAAGGTAGCAGTTGTCTTTTCTGTATTCTGAGTCTTCATTCTTCAATTCTAGCTTCCATTAAGGCTTGAATTTTTCTGTTGAAAGGCAAAATATACAGCCTGTCTGTGAGGCCACTATTAATTCCACACTCTCTCCTTTTTATCGTGCAGCTGGCACCCTACCCTCGGGAGAACAAGCTCATCACTTCTACCACATGCTTGTTCTCTACCAGCTCAGGCAGCAGGAATCCTAAGTTAGCTATCAAATATTGGTCTTGCCCATGGCAGCGCAGAGCGTTCGACAGCGCCTCTGGGCCAGCTGAAAATAATTTCTAGCACAGTTGGAGTGAAACTACAGAGGTGTAACACTCAAAGGCATACGAGTCCTAAGGAGGGTGGGAATCAGTGTTCTTTCCAGCAATAAACAAAGATTTGCAAAATAAAAACAGTACAGGTTTAATTAAGCTTTTTTAAATATAGCATCCTGGCCTGAGTGCGAGAGGTAATGAAACTGTCTGTGGTTGTAGATTAAATCGCATTTCTGACTCTTCAGACATGTCATGTACTTCCAGTACCAAACTGTCTCAACTTCACTAATTTTTGTTTTAATAATGTTTTTCATACATGTGCACGTATTTTTACTGTAGTGCTTTCATATACTTCATCTGCCTACTGCATGTACTCACAAATATTTCTGTTCAGGTGTTTATTAAAAAGACAAAACAATTAACCATAAGCACGTAGATGGAGGCGTATCATTTAAGGGAGAAACTTCCTAGAAGCATAGATTATTCTCTTACTTTTATGATGTTACGTCGTATGTGCTTTAGCCATCTGATGGATGTCACTTGCAGAAAAGGAATGCTTCTCAAGAGATTTCTTTGCCCCTAAAACAGTGAATGCTGTCCGAGAGCAGTGTGCCTACCTATGCTTTTACCCACCTTTGCTGCACTTTCCTGTCCTTGAGCTTAGATAGAAACACTGAAATGGTTCCTTTGCCTTCTCAGTATAACTCTGAATGTTTTCAAAGCGTAGGTTTTATTTAACTTTGTAGGATTTGGTTCAACTGAGTGCATGTCATAGGAAATTCTTTTTGTTCTTCAATTTTTTTTAACTGACTAAAACTTCCTCTCTGCTTTTGAGGAATTTTGAAGAGTGGGACAGATGCCTTCTCTATTGTTAGTCTACTGCCATGCAGTACTTTCAGCTTCCCTGTCATCCTGTTACCATAATAGTTGACACTGTTTTCTGCATGTTGTCCACAAAAAGAAAGAACCTGGCTCTCATTAGGTCCCCAGTTGATGGGTATCGTGTTGAATTGTATTGAATCCTTGTTCTGTAAGCATCTGGCAGGGATAGACAAGGGCACTATATTTTTTATAACATTATAGTGTCCAGTATTGTGGCAATTCTGGTTGGATGTGAAGGTCTTTTTCTCCTTTCTTAAACCTCCTCCTCCCCAGCTGAGGAGGACCAGAATCTATCCAGACAGGACTCTCTCTGATCCTGTTTCTCAGCACACAGTGCTGTACTTTCCACTGAGTGAGGACCTACTGGCCTTTGCAACTCATGGCTGCCCCATGTTGCTCTATCACTTTTTTGGGGTTGAGACCGTAGTTCTTTCCGTTGGAGCCAGGGGGATGATACAGGCACAGACTGAAGTGGAAAGGAAGGGAGAAAGGGCTGGAGGCAGAGGAACAGAAGAACCAAGTGTCACGGTGCTGGCTTGGGCAAGGCCACCGAAGGCAATACAGGGCTATTTTTGGCCAGTATTAGGCCAGTTTTGGTATTCAGGGTTGTTTGGTCTGTAATCTAAATTAATGCATTTGGATACATTTAGGGTCAAGATACTTCTGTGTAACTAGTGTATTGCCTATTACTAACACCTGTCTGGTGCAAATGGAAACACAATCTGCTAATTTCATTGGGGTCATCACATATTCATAAACTTGAAGAGCTTTAGGACATTTGCTGATTCTAAATTTGGCTGTGATTGGAGGTTAAATGTTGAGAGTTCTGTGTTGGCCCATCTGGTTCTCAGCTTTCTTTATGACAAGGCAATATGCAGTAATTATGTATTGTTGTTGTTTGATAATAGTTTTAAAATGTTTTGGCAAAATGATTATTAAATCTCTATACCTGGAAAGTATTTCTTTAAAAATGGCAGATCAAGTATATTTTATAAAGTAAACCCCTTTTGACTATATCCATGTTATTCCCTACTTAAAATTATTGAATGTATCAAAAATATGAAATGGCATATTTAGAAGATTTTGTCTTAAAATCTGTTCTCATAGGCGTGCTCGGCAATGAGAAAACTTTCAGAGCTGTTTTTGTAACAAAGAAGAGTATATGGGGAGCTAAGTAAAACAGCAGTGATACAGACTCACAGTAAGATTGCAGGATTAATAACCGTAGACTGAAGTTCAGTCCCTTCTGAAATTGTGTGTGAGAGGGTGGATGTGTGTGTGTGAAGCTTCAGTGTGTGTGCGCTTAAAACTGGAAGGCCTTATTTATTTATTTCATTTTCTTTTGTTTTCTGCTTTTCATACAGAAAATAAAAAAAGACTCTTTGGACTTGAAGCAAAGACCCCAAGCAGCATTCTGATTTGCCTCACTCAGAGTCCCTACTGTATTTATTTTCCTGAAGCTTTTTTCCTTCCTTTCTTTTTTTAATAAACACTTATAAAACTATATTGCTTGAAGTTGCTATCCAGCCGAAATACCTGTGAAAAGCTTACCTGCCTTGAGTACCTATGTTCCCTTGCTCCTCTGTTCATTTCTTCCCTGCTTTTTTTGTAGTGTTACATTTTCCCCTTCCTATAATCTTTTGTATACTTCTAGAAAAACATTGTCTTGAAGGCCCTGATCAGCTTCATTTATTATTCAGCTATAGGTGATGTGGAGACTGAGTGTGGCTGAATTGTGGGCCGGGTTCAGTGTGGAATACGCTGCGACTCTTGCCAGGAGCACTGAGATGTCATCAGGGCGTCATACTCTGGAAGAGGCACGAAATAGCTCATCTAGGCCTCTTATCAGTTTTGCTACTGTGTGAATTGGCTGCTGATAGCCAAAAAGGAAGAAGGTTGAGCCTCTGTGTGATGAAAAAGTGGATCGGATCAAAGGCAGTGATATACACCATCTCAGAGTGTGAGATAGGAAGTCTGCTGTCTGCCACATAGGTCCTGTTGAAAGGTGACCATATGGTAGGATGAGACAGCACCTTCCAGGGTTGAAGGTTTGCAGAGGTGTAGCTTTGAAGTGTGGCTTACGTGGGAGATGTAGCGGGGCAGACAAGATTTAATCCTGAAAAGGGCCATTAGCTAAGGAGTAACTATTCTGCATGGGAAATCTTCGTATTGTTCCTCCCCTAATACTGTCCGAATAGCGGCAAGCGACTAAGGCCGAACATCGCACCCATATTTTGAAGTGGGAGTATAAATAGATGTGGATGCGTGACCACAATTTAGATGGTTTGATCGGATTTTTTGGTGTGCAGTTTTTGCTGGCGACCAGTTTGATGGTGGATACCTGCTGATGATACCGAAATCGGTAGCCTCAACCATCTGGGCTTTACTGAACTGAAGTCTCACAGAGCCGTGGGGATGTTTTCCAGTCCCCTGGCCAGGGACGGCATGGAGAGCAGGAGGAAGTGGTAGAGGCTGTAACTCTGCCATCTATAGTGCTTATTAGCACTGTCTGTTTGATTTCATTGTTCAAGTCTGAAAATATTACCTTCTTGTAATACCTCAGAATACTAAAAATCACAAAATTATTAGAAAAAATGTAGCAAACGTCCATTTAGTCACTATTTTTCTTTTTTTTTTTTTAATGCTTTTAGTTGTTATGTAGTCTGTTCTGCAGATAGTGATACACTTGAAAATGCTTTTATACCATTATCTTTCTCTCTAGCTCTGTTTTCCCCAGCAAGCCATACTAATACTGCCTTTTGCATCCTCACCTCTTTCTTTATTCTCTTTGAAGAGAAACTGATTGTCATTCGGATGACAAATGATCTGTGCCATCAGTCAGTTTTCAGTTGTATATTTTCCTGTCTTCATTAAGCTCAATGCCTTTTTTTTTTTAATTCCTGCAGTTTATTTTTTGCCACATCTCTAAAGATTTCTGATTTGATCAACCTTCAAAACCTTTTAAAATACTGATGCCTAATTTTGCTATAGAAGCTGTGTTGCTTTAGGCCTAAGAAGAGTTTGCAGCATCACAGTTGATAACAGGACTGTGCCCTACTTCCTCTCATGTGTTTTTTGTGGGTTACCTTTTTAAATGTTTTGTTTTTCTGTAAATCTTCAAAAGCAAATTTAAATATTTTAATTTATATTTGAAGCTTTTGTAGGTTATTGTAATATCTTTTCTGCAGTTACTTTTAGCTATATATGTTCTCTATATAATATTTTAAAATTGAATAGATTGGACTTAAACAAAACCCCCAAAGAATCTAAGATACCTATGCACACCCGTATGTTCTCTATTTGAAACTGAGTTAAAACATCTCTTTACTCTTACAAGACTATCAGACAAATTTCCATTCTAACTTAAAGCTGTATGTCAGTGCAGAGGGCCACAATGAAGTTACACTGATGAGCGATTGGGAGTGACTGATCTGTTGGGGAAAGTAGACATGTTTGAAGAGCTGTGTAAAGTTGTAAATGTTTCATATTGTTCTTTATCAGATATTATTTGAAAAGCTGACATCTGTATTTTTAGTGTGTTTGGCTAGACTCTTACGGGACGTCAAGTCCTGATTAATTGAACTGACTTTATAGGGATGTGTTGCAGGTACATAAAGGTTAAATCTCTGGAGATACAACCCAAAATTTTACAGGAGGCACTTTAAATCAGATTCTGTTTTAAGCTCGGCTCATGAAAGCATTACTGGTTACCCAAACACATTTGTTTACTTACCAGATGTGACATTTGTAATGCAGATGCAAAACACATTTTAAATGGTTTGGTGCTGAATATCAGAACATCTGTTTAAGTAGCTGAGTTACCAGATGTGCATGGAAGACCTGTATTTTTAATATTTCTGCTTTTATGGAGGTATTTGGCAGGGAGGACCTGTCCTAATGGAGATACTTAAATACTGCAACAGTGTTTCAATGCAGGACTACTAAATAAAATCAGTGCTCAAACTAGGAAGCAGGGTATCTGCAACTGCTGGGCAAACTGTATGAAAATGGGGGCAGCTTAGGTTCTAATCTTTCAGCCTTCCTTCTGCTCTGCGGTTCCCATTTGTTGGAGAGTCTTCTCAAGGTGGCATTGATACAGTCTTACCAGTGTAAAATTCATTCTGCGTTATCACATGCAGTTCTGGGTGGACCTATGAGCAGCATTGCCGACACTGTGGTGCGATGGCCTAGCAGAGAATAAAGCAAAAGCTCATGCTATGAGAGATAATAAGCAGATGGTTTTCTGTGCTGGAAGCAGTGAACACATTGCTTGTTATGTGAAGATCATTTTCTGTGCGTGTGGTGGTGTTTGGTTTTTTTTTTTCTTTTTTTTTTTTTTAAATAAAGATGCCACAGGACAGAAGTGTAAAGATCAAAAGTCTCATATTAACAGAGATGTGAAGGAAGTATTTTATTGCCTTCTCAACTTTTTAAAAGAAAACACAACTTCAGGAGTTTCAATTAGGAAGTGTCTGCTTACAAGGAAAAGTAGTGTATTCTCACAGCCTTATTCTGGGTGCCCACACCAGCAGGTTAGTGTGCATAGAATTTAACAGTCCATGGAGAGATACAGAATCCTGTGGTGAGCACTTCAGACAGCTGTAGGGTTCTGTGACAAATCTCTTCAGACTCTTTAGAAACGTCTTTTTCTTTCCCTCTACTGACTGCGTAGAGGCTTCTCTTGTGTATGTCGTTTGGGGACCTCAACTAGTCTGAATTGGTTCTACATACGTTGCAGGTGAGTTAAGATTAAGATGACAAAGATTCAACACAAGATTACTTGAGCCGCTAGACCCACTTTTAGGCAGGTGCTGTTTTAAACTGGACCGACGGTCCTAGTTCATGCTGATCAGTAATCATGAATATACTTGGTGATATGAATTATCTTGAAAAGAATTGCAAAACAGCTTTGCATATCATGATTTCAACATGATTTTCGCTATGCTGGGATTATTTCTTGAGAATGAACACTTGTAATTTTTGCAAACGTGGCCAATCAAGTGTTTGTATCAATTCATATTGTGTACTTACAGTTATGAGGCAGGAATATTCCACAGAAATTTATAGAAATTCTCCCTAGCTGTACTTGGAAAACAACAGCAAATGATGTGTGGAACTAAACCGCTGTACCCCATGGCCCAGGACATGGAGACCCCACTGTAGTATTTTTATCAGATGCTGAGTTTTATTTAAATATAAGTATTTCAGAAGTGCGAACCTATAATTTCTATTTAAGTTTTGTATCCATTCCAAAAAGATGCTGCACATGGCCATAAATATTCTGCTGAGCCATGCCTGGACAGTGTTGAACAATGAGATTGATTGTCATTGAGAAAAAGCACTGCTATATTGAGTGTCTGAGCAATCTTTGCTAGGTTTTGATTCCAGGTTAGGCTTTCTTTTTTTTCCACCCAAATTAATGTTCTTTCTATGTAAACAGGCACCAAGTCTAATGCCCGACTGAGAATGAACCCTTGTCTCTTACATACTTAGACCTCTGATCCTGCTTGTGCCGCATACTGCTTTTATAACATAAGGATCGAAAAAATATAGTTAATCACCACTATTTGAATAGCACTAGGGAGTGACTGGGAGTGATTCTGGAAACTGGCTTTTCAGTGTAATTTACAAAAGTTTTGAATTGCTTTCAACATTTTCAAATATTCATAAATACTATTCGTGTTTATGAGCTGTTGATATATAATTATGGTAAAAGGAAGACTTTAATTCAACTGCCTTTACTTAAGTATGTTAAATGTTAAAATAAGGTGAGCAACGGAATTTGAAAAAAATCTTTAAAAAGTTGACAGAATTTTTGCTATTTTATGCCAATAAAAGATCTTGGTCTGAGGTCCAACATAATCCTCCAAACATAACTGCTTTCCAGGCCATGGTGCCCTCAGGTGCCTCACTTTCACACCTTTCTGTGTGTTTCTATTCACTCCAGTCCTCAGATGTGATTTATTATGCCCTTTACCTAACTGCTCTCTATATTGTGCAGACTGAATCTTAGTACTTGTACTATTTCCCTTCTATTTTCACATCCTGCATGCTCATACTGTAGCATAAGGAGATAATTGAACTCATGTTGCACCACGTTTTGTGTGCAGCTTTTTCTAAATGCTTTGTGTGCCTCTACTGTTGAGATAAGTCTCAATTTTCTTCCTAATGACTACATTGAGGATTTGCTAAGAGTGCGGTGACAATGCACGTGAAAGAGCTCTCAGTATCTGACTGATGGCACTTCAGCAGCTAATTGCTCATAGAATCTTACTTCATGAAACGGTTCATACACCTGTTTTGCTTAGCACATCGCTTCGGAAACCTACATGGTGATTGAAGCTTTGCCAAAATGTGTGAGATACGTTCCAAAAACCACAATTGTAATTGGAATTTATAAGGATCTGTTCTGAATTGGTTCGTTTTTCTCCCGCTGTAAACTCTACCAGTAGTAGATATTACTGACAGAATGCGTTTATGAAATGTCTTATGTTTTTACATTATTTTATTTCATTTGTCATTCTGAAAGATAGCTTTTGCTTTCACTGAAAATGATAGAAAAAATTACTTACTAAAACAAAAAAATCATGTGATTGTTGTGAAATCCTGTGGAATTATGAAATCCTGTGGAATTATGAAATATGTTGAGTTCACTTTTTTAAAGGATCCTGAGGATCACCATGGTGAGTTATTTCATAGGAGAAGAAAGGAAAGGTCAAGGCAAAAAGCAGCCAACAACAGTTTAGAAAATACCCTGCGTCTGAGAGACACTTTTTCTGGCAGTTTGAAATTAATCTCATATAATTTTAGCATTCCTTGGCTATGAAGAGATGTTGCGGTAATCACGCTCCTTCAAGTATGGGTTCACGTAGCTCAATGGATACTCCAGTTCTTATCATTGATGTGCAACACAGTATGCTGACCTCAGGGATACACACGTTTGTGGGGCAGCAGCATTTGGCATAGCCATATTTTTTACTTCATTAGAGGTATTTATGAGAGGCCCTATATTCTGGTCCTGTTGCTGCCACTCTTCCCACTCTCCTTGGTCTGTCATATTGCTGCTAGTTTCCACTATAGACACCACTTGCAGAAGTGAGGACGCACTGAATTTTTGGGTGTAGTGGGAGAAATATAATAGACTTATTTTGCTGCTGTAAGGAAAGAATAGAAGAAAATGGAAGGAAATACACAGGCAAGAGTATATGATTGGAGTACTCAGCTTGTTCTCATCAGAGTCAGAGATTAAACTTTTGAGCTCTACTGACTTCTACACTGTGTGCAGAGCGATAGTCCCAGGACTAAAACAAATCACAGAAAAAAATACGAAGGAATTCTAAAAGCTGGTGTAATTGTAGTTCACCTGCTTAAAGCTTTAGTGATTTGGAAAAGCTCAGTTTTGATGCCTGTACTAACCATGCATCAAAATACTTAAACAAATATTGCATGAAACATATGGTGAAGCAGAATGGTTTTCTAGCCCAGCAACTCTTAAAATCTACCACTTTTTGTACAAATGCATCATGTAACCTCCATAAATTAATCTGGCTTCTCTCTGAATATCCCATTAGCTTTTTGCCTGTCAGTCCTCTCCTTCCTCCAGCACACCAGCTTACAGGTTTTCAAATTTCTATTCTCATTCCCCAGGCACAGAAGGAACAGTAGATGCTTCAAGTGAGGTGATGTGGACAGATAACGTTAATGGTAGTAACTTGAAAGCTCTAATTCTTTCCAAACCAGTGAAAATGTAAACTGTTTCAAAAACTGAAAGGAGTTTGTTCTGGCACAAAACGCTCTGAAGGGAGAAAACTGAAGTTTAGGAAGTGTCCAGTAGGCTCTTCAGTGCTGCTGTTTTGAGTGCCGAGTCCTTAAGGCGTTCTCCTTCTGCCACAGGATGAGGCTGTTTTGTAATGGACTGGAGGAAATGTCTTCATAGTGAAGGCTAAATGAGGCTTACAGTGTAGTAGAGAACTAGGTGAGCTAAAATAGATGAGGTATATTTGTGTCCCTTCCCTTCCCTTCCCTTCCCTTCCCTTCCCTTCCCTTCCCTTCCCTTCCCTTCCCTTCCCTTCCCTGTATTCAATGTATTTTAATGGATACTTTCCCTCTCTATATGGAGCGAAGCACAAGTAATGACAAATAAACGATCTTTGTATATGACAATTGTTATTAGACAACGTTACATTATTTGTCCTCATTGTAATTGTATTACATTATCTGTCCTTTCCCTATACATGATAATATTCAACCTGAATTTATGTGGGTTTCTGTATTGGCCTCAGGATTTAGGACTGGAATGGTTCTTCTGAGTCACTAAAGTTGATTTTTATTGTCACAGCTAGGATGCCGTAATTTCTTTGCAATCTCTTTTAAAAGTTTTGTTTAAAATCATAACTGGATTTAACTTGTGTGACCCTTTCTTTGCGGCCAGGAGTCCTGTGGCAGGTTGTGTGAACCTGTGAGGGAGACGTACCTGAACCTTCACTCTGGTTTCTGTAAATGCAAGAGCTGTCATTGGTGGAAGTGCACTGTAATTTTTAGATTAAGGCTTTTACAAGTGTTATTGTCCTTCAAAGTAAGTTAAAATTGAACACTAGATTCCATTAAATATGGATTTGGGAAATTCTGATGTGATTGCCATTTTGTCATATAAGGGCACTGGTTGTCCAGTAGCTTGTCTTCGTATTGGTATTCATCTCAGGCATACTTTTTTTTTGGTGGATATAGCTTAATTTTACTCTTTAATATCTTAGAGATTGTATGAGTAAAACTTAGCAGAATTTATCCAGCAGAGATGTTCAGCAAAGTCTGATCATATTGCAAAGTAAGTGTTCCTGCTTTTTGAGAAACCTCTCTTTTTCTGGAGTTAAAAATGAATATACCACATTACTTTTAAAATGTTCTTATGATCCTATTATTCTTTCTGTGCGTTTAACAAATAGGATGTGATGTTTTGAGTATGCTTCAGGCTTCAGTAGTTTGTATAATGTTCTATTTTCTGCAGCAAAAGCATGTCAAGGTGATCTCTGTGGGTGGTTAATATTTTCTGGAGTTTATTCTTCAGCCATGAAAATATGCAAAACCGAAGAGCTTGGTGGTATGTCATGTATTTAGGTATAAAATATATATTTTTCAGTTTTTATCTTCATAAATAATAACAGAAAAAAATCACCAGTGTTGTAGTATATACTGTTTGTTCATGGGTGAATGCTGCATTTGTCACTTCTGACTTGTGTTTGTGGTTACGCTGGTGAGCAATTCTTGTGATAGCTTAGGTTGTAATTGTGTGACAGTGTAGTGTGAAAGTGTCATAGAAAGTGAATATTTTAAAACATAATGTTCAAAAGCATAGAAAATCATAGAATGTGGGGGAAATCTCTCCAAATTATTCAATGTTGACATTTTATCAGAATACTCTTGATCTGTTTGACAGGCTTTAGGTGTTATTTTGCTTTTTTTCAAATAGAAGTACTTTTAAAAACAATTATGGAAAGCAACGATAGTCTCTCTGTAAAAGAAACATATAAGCAGTGTAACAGTATTTGAATATGGAAGTATTATTAGAAATCTGATCATTAAACAACTGAAAGAGGCAAAAGCTGAAGTAAGTGATGAATACTTGCACTACTGTTACAGTAGTAACAAGAAAAAATTAGAAGTTAAAATTCCAAATCTATCCATATACATAAAATGCATTTGATTTATAAAAAAGGAATGCTGAAAAAGCTACTCAGTATTTCAATTAAATGCATACTTTTTTTTTCTTTCGAGACTAAAGCAAACATATAAGGAAATTAACTGTTACTAAGAAATAATAATGTGGTAATGTGCCTGCATGCTGATTGCCTGCTGATAGCATGTTTAATCATTGCTTCTGTCTTCTGTTTTTGTTTCCTTTAGCTTCTGTCTCTGGGAAATTATATTTCTGCTGTTTGTATAGCATATAGGAGAAGTGAGTCTTTAGTTGTAAATGGGATCTCTGGATGTTTTTCAGGTATATCTTACTAAGGTTATCCTCTTTGGTACAGTGAAGAGGTCCAAAGGATATCTGTGGCAGAGATCTTTTCGTATTTCCTTTACCATTCCCAGCAGTTTGATTTACCTCATTAAAAGGCTGAAAGAGCCACTCGGAGTACCTCCAAGCTCAGGGTCTTTGTTCTCCATGAGAAATTTGTTCTTTTGGAGCTCAGGCAATTTGCAGAATCTGAGAATCAGTTTGGTGCACACCTCTGGGCATCACAAGGAATATCACACTAATGTTCTCCAGCAAGAGGCAAAGCAAAGCAGCATCTTTACTTTGTAGAAAGAGTTAATCGGGCTGTAGAAGAGCTGCAAATACATCAAAACCAGAGAATGTATCCGTGGTCAGCTTTCTGGCACTGCTCTCTGAGAACATGGCCTTTTTGAGGGTGATACCTTTTTTTTTGCGGGGGGGATCACTCTCTGCACAACACTTTTGCTTCTCAAGATAACAGGACAACTACATCTTATAGCTGAGAAGAGGTTTACGTTCAGTGTTCTGGTCTCATCCCTTTCTCATGCCATAGGTGGAACAGGAAATTTGCTGTCAGCCTACCTACCTGGTAGCTCTGCTGATACCAGCACTAGGTAGAGTTGGCTGAGGTGCTGTAGTCTTGTGTTGCTAGTCCTGGCATGGCAGTAGTAGTTCTGGTTCCTTACACACAGTTACCAGTCACAGATGCCTCATCTCTTACTGGTACTCTTTGATCTGCAGTGGGGGAGAGTCACTGTGAGGACATAGTTAATGCTGCAGGAGTCCACAAAACAAAAATTCTCTGTGAAACAGCTTAAGCTGTTGGTGTTACAGAGAATGAGCTTTCTGAAGGCAGCAGCCGTGTGGCTCATCATGTTCCATGCAGAGGGTTAGTTGGTCTTTCTCCATTCTTTGTGACTGAAGTTTACGAAGATATTTTAAAAGAAAAGCAAAGTTTTGCTTTGGTTAGGAGTTTGATCTTACCATCACATCTTGACTTACTTCATGCTGCTGCTGTGCTGCTGGCCTCACATTCTGTTAGCCATGGTGATAGCTTTCATTGGTAGCTGTCTCATTTTTGTGAGCAGGTTGGAGTTATCCATTACTGACAGACCCACCTTCCCCTCTCTGATAGTGGCAAATTCCTCCTGCTCCCTGCATCCCATCTGGGTGTCCTGCAGGCAAAGGTGTCTCTGAGGACTCATCCCACATTCCTGTTCATAGTTATGTGCTCCCCAGAAAGCACTTGTAGATTCACCGTAGAATACTCTGATGGAAAACGTGACTTCAGAAACTCTAATTATACTTCTCTTTGTGCTACAGCAACTTCAGTATTTCTTCTATTATACAGTAAGTTGTTTCGTTGACGTTGTCTCCATATATCTCTAAACTGCCTTTTGTTCAGAGAGATGACACGCAGTCCCAGAATACATCTGATGATGATGGATATTTCAATGTTTAGCAAAATATTTCTGTCATGGAGGGCATAATGACAGCTGCAGATTTTTGCTGGCATATTATTTGATGGCTTTTCTAATTGCAGAATTATAATGATGGTCAAAATTGGAAGAATTTATGAGACAATCTAACAGCACAGCTTATTTCAGAAATTCCTGTGTGCAAGCATTTCTCATTTGTGTTGGGAGTTGTAAAATTTGTGTGCATAAACAAGTTAATGGAACACACTCTTTAGAATTCAAAAAAAGTGATATATGCTAAAGTTACTAATCTGTGAATGGTGGTCGATAGTCCATTATTTGTACTGGCCATCCAGAGCTTTTACATTATCTGCAGCTGGTGGATATTTCTGTTCCGTCTGAGTGGTGATGATAAAGTAGTGTGTCACAAATGGAGAGGAGAAATGCGGAAACCATAGAAAATATACCTCCCACTTGGCAAAATACTTTTTTAAGGAAAAGTGTCATTAAAAAAATTATATACCTCACTTCTGTGGAAATTTTGAAATGGATAACTTTAGCTACTAAACAAAACTGCCGTACTGTACTTTCACCTCATGCAATAACCAAAATCAGTCAAACAATTCACGTCACCTGTTGCTTTATGATTTTCTTCACATATAACAACATAGAGGTGCACTACGAACACTAAATTTAAACTTGTGTTGGAATTAACACTTAATACCAACCAAAATCCCTCTATTTTACACTTCAATGACTGAAAGAGAAAAAGTAGAATTAGCTACAGTAATTTTGGTCAGAGCTTATTGACTTCAGCAATGAAAGAGATTAAAAATATATTGCAAATATTTTTTTCGCTGCGTGTCAGTGAACACTGTTTCAATACCTCTCTGGCACATGAGAAAATAAAGTTGGATTTATCAGCAAAATTTGTGTGTCTGCATTGCGATTAATGCAGACGTTTTAGCATGTGTGCTATATGAATTAGTTTGGCTAAGGTTTTAATAGATCATATAGAGACTTTGGCATGAGGAAAAGTGATTTATAAATTCATAATAAAAATAAGTAGATAAGATGCAAAAAAGACCGAGGAAGTTGTTCCTTGTATGGAATTCTTTGGCTAAGCCTCAGATGAGATTCCAAATGTAAGACTTCACCTGAGCATATTTATATGTTGCTGTAACTGCCTACTACTGAAACCTTGTAAAAACAATGTAAAATCTGCTGAATGTAGCCCAGTTGTTTTATACTTGACACGGTGCATTTGATTCTGTGTCCTGCAAATTCGAGATATCTTGAGAGGTCTGGGAGATAGGACACAGGAGTCCTGCACCCTTCTGAAGTGACAGCTGGAGGCCAGATGGGATTACCTTGGATACTCTGTGGACACTTGAGTAGAGCCTGCCATGTTTGCAGAGTCACTGAGGGGAAGGCAGAGAGTTTTATTACAATCGGTAGAGTCAACAAAATGCTGACTCAGAGAAGCTGAAATGATCCCAGTTTTATATTTATTTCCTCTTTCGTCATGTCTACTGAAAGGTGTGCAGTGGAGATCGAATCATAGATATAACAGTATTGCATGAATCCAAACTGTGGAATCCAAAAATAAAGAAATTTCAGAAAGTGCTCAGTTCTGGCTTTAAATATGTTCTACTGAAATCAGTGGGAAATTCACTATTGAAGGACATCAGTCCTGAGCTACCCTTGGAATCTCTTCCATCTAGTAACATTTCAGAAAGCACCTCTTATAGCATAGTGTTTAATGGTAGCATCACATGAATTATTTTTGTTTATTATTTATTTATTTCATTGAAAAGTTTCAATTGCTTTAAATCAAGGACAGTTTACATTTCCTACAGGCGATATGCAACAGAAGGCCTTTCCGAGGCTGCGGGCAGGCAGTTTTCGAAAGGGGCCTTTTTGCATTACAGTTCAGGGCAGCAGGATCGTATTTAAATAAATGCTTTATGACATTAGTAACCCATGACTTTAATCTCTTTTACTTTACCTTTGACACCAGCATAAGGGTGCTTGTCTTTATCCACATTTTAATATTTTCGCTGTTTAGTCTTTCATTATTCCCATTAATTTCTTCTTCTCCATCATCTATATTTACTTCTTTATTCTTCTCTCCTGCTTTCATTACTTAATTTTTCAGCTGCTTGTGTTTTTCCTCTTATCACTCCTCAGGACTCAAGGGCAGGTGGAGAAGCTATTGCTGTGGAACATCTGAAGTGCATCTGCTGTGGTGTGACAGACCATCTGCGTGCATTAAACACCAGCTTACTTGATCTTTTTCATTTACTGTAGTGGAATTATATGTTTGTCCTTGTGCTTACACGGCCACATGTGTACCCAGAGCTATTCCAAAGCAGCTAAAGTCTACAACCCAGGACACTCAGCAGTGACATTCTTCTGTGCAGTACTCTTACTTGTGCTTTCCTTCTTTTCCTCTTCCACCAGGCACATACCCTGACTTCCATAGATTGCTCTTATTGTCCTATTTTGCTTTTGGCACTTCTGTTATTTATCATGTTTTAATCTCTCAGTTTTGAACAGAGATATTTCCCATTTCTTTTGTTAACATTTGCTTGTGAAACAAGAAAAGTCCGCTTGTTTTACTGAGAAGGTTTACAGCATGTATCAATAGCTGTTTGGTACAATGGGACCGAGATCAATTCTGTGTAACAGTATTTTTGTAGAGAAGTTTCAGCCGTTGTGACAATATTTATGTTCCTTACAGCTTAGATTTTGTAATTTCTGACCTATTTTAAACGAGCTAGAAGTTTTAATGGGATGTTCTGATGTGCATTGCAGTAACGTAGGAAAGACTTGAAGCACATTTTATTGGGGACCATATGTACAGCAGTTGGAAATTTTTACATCAAATTTCTGCTTTCTTAATTTCACACTGTTAGGGCTACCATTGTTCAGAATGCAATAAGTTTTAATAGTGTTATAGTATATAAACAAGTATTAGCCAAATGTCAGTGTTGTGGTTCTGTAAGGGCAGTAGTTAAGCATGGTGGGTCAGCTCTGGCCAGCTGCTTGTTCGCTGCCCCTCCTCAGCAGGACAGGGGGGGAAAAATGGGGTGGAAGAAGCTTATGGGTTAAGATAAAGACAGGGAAATTGCTTACCAGTTACTGTTACAGGCAAAACAGGCCCGACCTGGGGAAAATTAATGTAATTTTTTGCCAATTGAAATAGATTTTGTAGCTAGAAATAAAATTAAACACATGAAAACATTGCTTTTCTCAGGAAGCACCACCTCACTGTCTTTTTCACTGACCTTGGTGTTTGCAGGGCTGTTTCTCACACTGTTTTCCCCCTCCGGCTCTGCCTGTGCGGTGGTTTTGCCCATTCCTAAAATCTGCGTTTCCTGAGGCACCACCATGGTGTCCCTCATGGGGCAGCCCCGGCCTCTCCTCTCAGAGGCCCCGCAGCCCCCACTGCCAGTACCCGCGCACAGAACCCAGCGCACTAAATAATATATAGTATTGTTCTGTGAGATATCATTACTCGTGACTGAAAGGAAGAAAAAGAACCCAATGTGAACAGCGTGGCGTGTTTTTCTAGGCTTTTGGATGAAGTGAGAAACAAATCTTAAATTGAGAGAGCTCTTTTTAGCTCTGCTCGTGTTAGCGAGTGCTGTTCAGGGAAGAGATGTGCTACAGAGGGGTTGAGGGTAGGTCAGCATTGGCCTACTTGGACTAAAGAACCAAAATATAAAGCATATTTTTACCATACTCTACCAATTACTGTTTTGGTAGAACAGTGAATAACATGAGCTACTTTCTTGCAAGGAGAGGCCTTTGTTCATCACATAATAAGATCTGGAATCTAAAAGCTGAAGTTTAGGTATTACATAGTCATTCTCTATGGAATATAAATATAAATTTTGTGTAAATATTCCTGATTTTATAGGGCAGTGTGCTTATTTTTTCAGGGTTAGATCCTGTATGTTTGTGCCACTGATTATATATAAAAATGAAAGCAGTTTAGTAGCAGAGCCTGTGTGTTACCTGACAGTTTTTAATGAGTCCTAGTGGGTCACTGAAAAGATTTTCCTTCTGGGGCTTTGGATCAGACTCGTATCCCTGACGGGAGTTTCCACAGGATCATATTCAGTCAGTTCTCCTAAATTAAAATTCGTTGGCTCTGCAACAGCCAAAGCAAACAGTTTTACTGGCAAAACTAATCACATTGTACCTTTTTCAACTGAAGTTCTTACCTGCCAGGATTCTCTTACCATATGCATTTCAATCATCCCTCTTTAAAAGAAAATATATGTTAATATTTTGGAAAGCAGAAATATACAGTTTAGCTTATTAATATTTTACTGTATTTATGTTATATTGAGTTTGTACACTGCCTGGCAGTGTTTGTATGAGGGCCATTTTATACATGCAACACTGATTGATTGATTGATTGAAGAAATTCACAAGCTGAGCATAAAAATAGATAAATGTCTGTCCAAAGAAGTTTATTGCTTTTAAAATATAAGAGCTATCTGCGTTCTCGTTACATTTTGATTTCTATGTTTCAGATAGAAAATGTTTTGTGTTTCATGAGCAACATGTGCACCATACAGTGCAGGAGGCTGCTATGGAAATTGTTTTACTCATTATTATGAAAGTTGATGCGGAAATGAGACTTTGTATAAATGCCTAAATTAACTTGTGGCCTTCATTTGTTTGAATTTTTTTTTATTCCATTAAATAGATTAAACTCATTCCTGCACACCTGGTTCTTTATGAACAAATACATTTTCTTGTCTTATGAAAATCAAAGATTTGATCACTGTTTCTTTGGCTTTTACCATTGATTAAAATCACTAGGGTAAGAGGCTTTGCTGCTGTTACAATATTGTCCAAAAGCTATTTAAAAATAGTTGTAGAAGATATTACGTCTGTATTTACTGTGGGATCACATACAGAAACCAACTGAGCATGAAAAGCTGTAGTGCAGTTCTGCAGGTATGTGAGACAGTTCCCAAAAAATACAGTGTATTTTCAAGAGCTGAATTCGAATTTCTTCATACAATTTAAACTTATTGTACCGAAATCTGGATCTGAGAAAAATGTGGCAGAGCAACTACTTGAATGGCCAAGTGAAAAATATTTTTGAAAGCATGGAATTACTTTTTCTACCTGAGGTGCAACTTAGAAACTAATCACTCATGCAAATTGTTCTTCTTAAACATCAAGCTATTGTCTGCAAGTTACTCTATAATTCATTTTGGTAATGAGTGATGTGAGAGACCAGCAGAACTAGATTTAAACTCATGTCTTTATTGATGTTCTTATCCTTCTCCACAGTGATTAGCTGTTAATGTAATACCAGTGACTTATGTTACAATTAACATGAGCATTCACAGTGGTTTTGAAATGTTCTTTTTTTCTTAAGGGAAGATCCTGTTTTGTTGCTGAGAGTTTTTGCTAACAAAAATGGATCAGCTTCTTTGGGGTACGTCTATGTACCCACATCATGTAGAATGGACATATATCTTTCAGGAAGAAAAATGGCGGTTCATGAAACATCCACAAGAAAATTATTGTAAAGGGATAACAGTTTACAGCATTTTTTGTTTAAAATTATTAAGGAGCCAGATCTTTGTCTTACAGCTCGCTTCCATTGCAGATAAGAGATTTGAAAATGAACCTTTTAGTTCACTTGCACAATTGTGTACAAAGCTCACACACAATTCCTTTTAATATGTTTGCTTGAACTCTTGCGTGTGCACAGAGAGAGAAGATGAAGATTCATAGATTCATTCTGTTGCATGTTTGAAATACCTTGTGTATAATTTATTGACAACTTAATCCTTCTTCTTGAGCCAGGCACTGGTACTCAGCATTCTGGCAGACCTGTTGTCCTCTTGCTCAAAGCACTCAGTTCCTGTAGTTTTCATCATTCTTCCGTAACAACTGTATGAGGATAAAACATTGGAAAGTAGAAAAGATCAAGTGTCTGTCATTACCCTATCATGGGATCATTTTGTACAGATATCAGTGCTTACCATTGTAATTATTTTGCTTTTACTGACAATTAAAAGCAGGTGCAACAAAATAATGGCTGGAGCCAAAAGTAAGGTGAACTGAGATGAGTAAAAGTCAAACTGGATGACCTGGACTCTCTGAGAATCCAAGGGCACATTCAGAGAGGACAGCAATTGGGATCCGTCAGTGTTGGTCATTTTTTAAGTACCACCTACTATAAGCACAGGACCAGGCAATTCCAAAATGCCAAAAATCTAGCAGGTGAGACAAAAAGCCAGCTTGGTTGAGCAGGGATCTTCTTGAAATACAGCGAAAAAAGAAATTACATGGTCAGTGGAAGCAAGGTCAGGCAACATGGGAGGACTACAGAAATGCTGGGAAAGGTACAGAAATGCAGGAAATTCACGCTGCCAAAGCTCAGTTAGAATTGAAGCTGGTCAGTAGTGTGAAGGACAATGAAAAAGGCTTTTTAAAATATATTAATGTCAAAAGGCAAAATAGAAGTATCGTTGGCCCATTAGTTGATGAGCATGGTGACCTTATTAACAGGGACATAGACAAACCTGAGATGTTTAATGCTTTCTTCGCTTCGGTCTTCAACACTGATTATGGGCTTGGGGGGCCCTGGGTTAGAAAACCATGGCTGTGAGAATGATAAACTCCCAATCAATCCGGAACTTGTCTGGGATTTGCTGCTCCAGCTAGGTCCCTACAAGTCGATGGGTTCTGATGGGATTCATCCAAGTGTGTTTAAAGAGCTGGCTGACATAGCAAGACCTCTCTCTCTGATTTTTCGATGCTCCTGGGAATCTGGAGAGGTCCCAGAAGAATGGAAGCTGGCAAGCATTGTTCCAAGCTACAAGAAGGACAACAGGGATGACCCCATCAACTACAGGCCTGTCAGCCTCACTTCTGTTCCTGGCAAAATCATGGAGAAGATTGTTCTGGGAGTTACTGAAAAACATCTGAATGACGATGCAGTCATTGGTCCCAGCCAGCATGGGTTCATGAGGGTCTTGCTTTACAAATTTAATTTCGTTCTGTGACAAGCTTGCTCACCCACCTAGTTGACCAAGGGAAGCCTGTTGATGTGATCATTCAAGCCTTTGATAACGTCTCTCATATTTTTCTCCTGGACAAGATGTCCAATATACAGCTGGGTAAACACACAAGGCAGTGAGTGAGCAATTGGCTGATGAGCCAGGCTCAAAGGGTTCTACTTAATGGGGTGATGTTGGCTGGTGACCAGTCACTAACAGGGTTCTGCAGGGATCCATCCTAGGCCTAGCACTCTTGATTGTCTTTATAGACATAGACAATGTCTTTATAGACTTAGACTCAGGACTTGAGGGAATACTTAATAAGTTTGCTGATGACACAAAATTGGGAGGAACTGTCAACACTCTCGAAGGCAGAGAGGCCCTGCAGAGGCATCTGGACAAATTGGAGAACTGGGCAATCCCCAACCACATGGAGTTCAACAAGGGCTCGTGCCAGATTTTGCACCTGGAACACGGCAACCCTGTCTGTACATACAGACTGGTGATGAGATGCTGGGAAGCAGCTTCACAGAGAGTGATCTGGGGGTTCTGGTTGACAGCAAGTTGAACATGAGCCAACAGTGTTCCCTGGCAGCCAAGAGAGCAACCGTGTCCTGGGTGCATCAAGCCCAGCATTGCCAGCCGGGCAGGGAGGTGATTGTCCCGCTCTGCTCTGCACTGGTGTGGCCTCACCTGGAGCACTGTGTGCAGTTCTGGGCACCACAGGATAAAGAAGGTAATAAGCTACAAGAGAGTGTCCAGAAGAGGGCTATGAAGTTGGTGATGGGTTTGGAGAGGAAGCTGTATGAGGAGCAGCTGAAGTCACTAAGGGGAGAAGTCACTAAGGGCTAAGGGGAGACCTCATCATGCTCTACAGCTTCCTCACAAGGGGAGGAGGAGTGGCAGGCGCTGATCTCTTCTCTCTGGCGACCAATGGCAGAAGCCGAGGGAATGTCAGGAAGATGTGCCAGGAGAGGTTTAGGTTGGACATTAGTTCTTCACCCAGAGGGTGGGGGAGCACTGGAACAGGCTCCCCAGGGAGGTGTCACAGCCCCAGGCCTGACAGTGTTCAAGAAGAGACTGGGCAATGCCCTCAGACACATGGTGTGAACTGCGGGGTTGTCATATGCAGGGACAGGAGTTGGACTCAATGGTCCTTGTGGGTCCCTTCCAACTCAGGACATTCTATGATTCTATGGCTTTTCTCCACCCACACAGTGGCACAGAAGTCACTGTCCAGAACTCAGGGGACGCTCCATTTAGATCTAATGCTTCCTAGGAACAAAGCCTGTTGTGTTTGGTGGGCATGTCATTTATCAGTTACAGATGAGGAGCAGGACATCCGTGAGTGTGCTTTTGAGGTCATCTAATTTATGTGAGGAAACAGATCCCATTGTGTGACTGCACAGTGGAAGATGGGGCATGATGAGTGGAACAAATGTGATTCTTGAGAATTGGACGTAACTACAACTGGGGCCTGAAAGTCCCTGAAAATGAGCCCTACCAGTGCGTATTCTCCTCCTCTGAGTTTACTCTAACCATTTGTAGTTATTCGTGCCTTTTGGCCTCCAGGAAGCCAGTTATTTTTATCTATTCCTTTTATTAAAAAAAAAAAGAAAAAAGTTTCTAACCTTTTGCATGCTCGCAACTTTTTGTGCGTTATACTACAGTGACACAAGAAAATTTTTAGCATATGGGTGGGCAGCCCACAATTTGGTTTGAGATCCAAGCCAGTCTAGATCCTCCAAGGCTTCCTCAGTTCCTTTCCAATGTTTTGGACTTTTTTCATATCTCTTTCAGTCATCTCTTTTTCAACCTGTAGCATCATAGTCTACATAGCTATTGCCTGTATGGGAGTCATCTGTAGTTTTGACTATTCTTGTTTTCTCTGAATCTTCTACAGGTGTGTGATAACCTTTTTGGCTAGGGAAAGGAAAAAAGATCTATATAGTAGGTTCTAGACACTGTTGCATTGCCACTGCATTTGTATGGTTACATTTGTTTTGTTTTCCCTCACCTACTTTCTTAGCACTGCTGTTGTTCAGTTTGCTACTGAAAATTGAGCTGAGATTTTCACAGGACCATCATTTATAGCTCATCATTGCATAGTTAGCACTATCTCCTCTCCACAGACGTCATTGTACATTTCTTTTCATTAAATATTACATGCTATTTATCACTTCACATTCAGACTTATGTTTTCTTTCTGCATTTCTTCAGTCTACCCTCATCTTTACTCCCCGTGGTTTAGTGTTAGAGACATCGCGGCTCATCCCCTTTCCAGATAATTTCTGAATATGCTCCCTGGCCCAGAGCAGCCAGGTCGTGCCCTGCCTGTGTGTGAACCCCACCACTCTCAACCCCCAGCCCATAGGGAGCTGCTTGTCCCTGCAGTTCTCTGACACCATCCTGTGTATTTATGTTTAAGCCTCCAAGATATTCTAATCCGTTTTGTTTTCCTCCCTTGGACATAACTCAAAGCTTTTCGAAGGATGCCTTTTTCTTTCTAACCACCTCTTTCATCCTGTTTGTTCATGATAGCTCTTTTCTCTGGAATTTCTTAGTCTTTTTTGATAGGTTGTGTGCATTTCTTCTGAGCTTGCAAAAGGTGTCTTTAATAAGGCTCTGTGCCACCTGTAAAGATGTGACTCTTGTAGCTGTCCTTTTTTAGTTCCGTGTAACAAGCTTACTCATTTTTATTCAATGACCCTCTTTGAAATAGTGGTAGTGTTTTTTTGGCTTTTGTTGCCCCTTCAAGAACGTAGGTTCCAATTGCATCAAAGCAGTTATTGACTTTGACTAGAAATTTACTTTGGGTCATACCCTGATGTGACATGTACTTGTAGAAGACAGGCAGAAATATCTAATGACCCTAATATTTATTTGCCATACTTACAAGGGCATTTTTCAGTGTTATGAAGGTGCTCTATTTCTTAGGTGTCTTTAGGGATTGGTTCAGAATAGGGGTTTTGTTTATATCCTCTGTCTTTCTCAATCTTGTCTTCCTTGGCCATTGCTGAAGGAGAGTCTCTGGGTTGTTTAACATGAATAGACTGTTAACTTCCAGATGGATCTGATACTCAAGAGCAGTCATTCTCTAATTTTTTGTGAAAAAAACCTGAATCTTTGAGCTCGCCCAGTAACCTGAAGTGGCGCATTTGAAAATATAGCATAGCTGAAGACTTGACTGTACATTTGTGTCCATAGGGTGGACTGGTCTGTATGTAAGAGTTTTCTCTTGACAGTTCAATGTAGCTCTGAGGAGGGAACCAAGGAGCAGCATCTTATGGAGAGGCCTCTTACTCAGGTCACTGGGCAGGGTCTCTGAGAAGGAGCCACGCCATCAAGAACTTAAAACTCTATTCCTCTTTGCAAGAGACACAATAACTGAAGTCATGCCAAATGTCGGTTTTAGGGTAGGACTGTCTGCAAGGATCCAGTTGTCTTACAGACGTTTTGTTTGCAGCAGTTATCCGTAGCTAACCATGGCAGTCGTCTAAGCTGTCCTGGAGGTGCCCAAAGGGAGGATGTGGTAAGGCCATGGAAGGCCCATGGAAGCCCTGTGCTGATGAGGGAGTACCCACTGTCCAGCCAAAGTGGGAAACACCTACTTACCCAATGCTGCGAACAATCAGCTAATGGAGATAGCAGCAATTGGTGGGGCAGTTGCCTATCTTTGTTTTCATGGTGTCTGTTTTGGGGGGAGATTGTGGTTCACCAAGTAGGTTGTCTTAGAACCTTTTTTTTTTTTTTTTCTCTCTTCCATTTTTCCCACAGGTTGTTTGACTTATTTATCTTTTTATTTATTTCCTCTTCCCCCCCTTGTTTTCCTTCTGGTCTTTAAAAGCTTAAGAGGTGTGTATGTGTCATGTTTTCTGATAGTTTGTGGGGTTTTTTGTGTATTTTGATGGATTAGGTGTGTTCTGCATTGTTTGTGGAGATGGAGTTTAACTGATCTGTGTTTCTTTTCCCCTGGAAGTTGTTTGTGTGACTGCCTTTTTTTTTTTTTTTTTCTTTAAATATTTTGTTGTTGTTTTCGTTGGGTTTTCAATGATTTATTTAGATGGGATTTTTGTGTGTGGGGAACAAACAGGAGGAACTAGAGCTCCTCATGCAGATGCAGAGCTGTGGCATCACTGGAATAAACTGCCAAGTGGCAGAACAACCGGAATGGTGGGAGCTCAGTGAGGGACAGATGCGAACTCTACGGAAGCGTCAGGCAGAGAAGGGGTAAGAGGGTTGCCTTTATGTGAAGGAGCAGTTTGAAAGTGTGGAGCTCATATGTGTGAAGGTGTTGATACAAGGGAAAGGATTTTCAGTGAAAGGACAGTTCTGCAGCAGAACAGGTTGCCTAGAGAAGCCAGGTTGTGGAATCACCTTTTTTGAAAGTTTCGAAGATGCATCTGGCTGATGTTGTAAGTGACCCAGTCTAACTTCAAGTGCTGCTTTAGGCAGGAGTTTGGACTAGACAACCTCCTAGTGTGAGTGACTGAGTCTGTGATACGGTGCATGCATCACGGCAGAAGGATCCGGTGCTCTTTGACTTTATGCATTACTGGTTTATAAATCTGTGCATACGTCTCCTTACAAGAACAAACTAGATGTATACGGCAAACCAGGATGATCACCATATATGTGATCTCGTGAGATCATACTTTTCAAAGTTGCTACTTCTACGTTCTCATCTGATAGTATTCCTGAATCCCTTCTAATAATGTCACATGAGAAAATGGGAGAAACAGATTGTAATTCTGGAAATAATTCACAAAATTGCAGTGCCACTGTGTTTGTGGTATTGTAGATCAAAACTGTTCAGGAATAGTTCATTGCTTTCTTTTTTTTGTTTATATTCTTCTCCCCGATTACTGTAGCCTGCTGCAGTTCATTATGATAAGAAAATTCAACAACAAGTGGAAGGAGGCTCTTCTCTGAGCTGTCTTACAATAAATTATATATTTTCAGAAGAAAGACAGACGTGCCTGAAGATAAAGTAAGGCATGGTATCTGTGCACATTGGATAAATTGTTGAGGAATCTCCATGAATATAATATTGGTGTCATACATACTTATAAGATTAGTGTCAACACGGGTTATCTATCATGTAAGTGCAAGTCAAGCAAGTTAGACCTGCCTCAGGGGTGGTTTAGTCTGTACACCCAGCTATTCAGACAATGCTGCTCTGGAGGTTTTGGAAGACAAGAGACAGGGGGGTATAATTTTCCTTTGCTCCAGACTTGTCATTTATTTGTGCTGTCTCTGTTTTCTCCAGTGTCCCTTGATAAGTTCAGGTAATCAGTGTCCTATTAATCTTTAGGATAAGTAAGACCTAAATGGAACACCCTCCCTCTCCAGCCTCTCCTCCCCAAGAGGCGTTTTATGTAACCTGTACATCAGGTACACAGCGAATGGGACACATCAGAAGTAGATGATGTATTTAGTCCATAACATCATTTTTTTTCTGTCATTGGCCAGTTTCCAAGGCCTTAAATACTAAATTTTTAATACTTTTCTATAATGATATTATTTTCCTTGACCTATTTCTTTGTGTAATTGTACCTTGTTAGGATTAGTGGAGTATAGATATTTTGATTAGCAAATTCCATGTTGTGAAAATTCAAGATCAATTTAAGTGTTACAGAATATGATGTGAAATTTTATAAGTACACAGCATTTGTTAAAATATTTGGAAAAGGTATAGCTGGGGGGGTTGACAGCTCAAGAAGCATTCAGGAATTAATTATTTTCTCTGTGCCAGCTAAAAAAGCACTTGCTTCTCCCACCACCACGGTACTTCTGTTTCGACTCACTCGTAGTGTAACAAAATCCAGCCTTTCTTCGTCTAAGTAGTAATGTAGAGTAGCATGTAAAAATTGGCTAATAAGATCACAGTGGTCTGAAGGTCTTTTCCTAGGCTCATTTAACTTTGGAATGATTATAAAACATAAATACTAATTTATTTTGCATGTTCTTGTTAATTATAATGGCATTCAATAGTGCTCATCTGGTTATGAGCTTATGAGTAATCTGTTGTAAAAATTGCCTAACTCAGTACTTGGATTCAGGAAGAAAAGGAGTATCTTCTTTTTTTTGTTTGCAGTTCTGCAACTTAGATAGTATTCTTTAAAAAGGCATATTTTTGTAGTGTAAAGTGATGTCTTGAAATAGTTTAAATATAACTAAAAATGTGTAGTCTGACTACTAAGTAACTTTAAAGATTTTTATTTCATACTTTTAGAAGATATAGATTGTGTGTAAACGATGTCTTTTCAAGTAAAATTCGGGATGTCTTGTTGACATACTGCAATTTAAGTCTTGCTCAGAAGTGCTATTATGAATTAAGACCTCTATTGTTGTTATTTGCATGGGAGGGCTATAAGATGGAAAGGTGGAAGCTACAGATATCAGTGAGTGTATATGCCTTTAAAACAGTAGTCAATCTCTCTAGCAAGTAATTCACAGTATCACAGTATGCTAGGGATTGGAAGGGACCTCAAAAGATCATCCAGTCCAATCCCCCCACCAGAGCAGGAACACCCAGATGAGGTTACACAGGAAGGCGTCCAGGTGGGTTTTGAATGTCTTCAGAGAAGGAGACTCCACAACCTCCCTGGGCAGCCTGTTCCAGTGTTCTGTCACCCTCACTGAGAAG